>APFE030470508.1:65372-104264 GCA_000404065.3 Pinus taeda | reverse complement strand
GATTCTCGGTGAAGGTGAAGCATTGGTGCATCAAGTTCCCAATGTAGGTGTAGCATTGATACAACAACAATGAAGATCTCAATGAAGGAGTAGTCATGGTGCAACAATAATCTAGTTGAAGGAGCAGTCATGGTACAACAATGATGATGATGATCTCAGCAGTGACAAAGAAGACGATTGTTCTCTTGGTCTTGGAGAGGCATGATGGGTCAAGGGTCATGGTCTTGGTATTCGTCAATTGGAATCTCTATAAGAAGAATTTTGTGCAAGTTTTCCTCTCCAAGAGGGAGAGGTTTTGTCCTTGGCAGAATGCCAACATCTTGTGTTCTTGTCTCTTTGTTTTGGTAACTATTTGATGAACTAAAGAAGACCCACTCTAATAATAATAAGTGAAGATTGGTATAAGAAGAAAAATTGAAAACACCTCACAAATAATTATCATGCTAAGAAGAATCTCATTAACTAAATTAGCCCTAGATTCTTCAGCAAACTAGTATATGTAAACAATATACCTTTATTGACATATGAAGGTGCTCCTCGGAAGCACCCTGCTTGACATGAATGATGCTAAGGGTGAAATTCTTTTGGTCTTGGATGACATGTTGTTACAACTTATAGAAATGAATAACATGTTAATGACTGTGGTTCTAGGCCCTAGATCGAGCAGTCATAGCCCTGTGGAACTTGTGTAAATAGATGTTGATGCTTCCAATTCTTCTTAATTTACTAGATGTTTTGTTGTTTTATATCAATTTTGTTTAGTACTAGGCTTGCTAAGGCTAGGATGCATTATCTAAATGGTTCTTATGTAACATTTTAGCAAAAACTAATAATTTGACAATCACATTTATCTTTTTGGTTAGTTTATTTTCAAAGACTAATAATCCCCCATTAATGTTAGTGGAGTGGTTTCTCATGTGGCAAGCCATTAAGAGACAAAGACGGATGATATTGAAAACTTTATGTTACTAATGGAAAACGTTAGCTTACAAAAAAAAAGTAGTCTTAAGAAGTAAAACATTTTGTTTGTTTGGAATTTAGTCTCCATGTTTGAAATTCAAATTTTATAGAAATATTGAAAATGAAAAATAACAATAGAAATTAAACTTTTCAAAAAACAACTAAATTTAAATTTAATCACACCATCTCCCCTCTGCACAATTATTCTTTCATCTAATATTTACATGAAAACCAACAAAAGGATCCTTTTTGCCTTCAAATATCTGAATATTTGATCCATGGAATTCTAGTGGATCATTCTTCAAATGGATCTGCTGCAATGTTTTGTTTTCCCTTTTCTAACCTTTCAACCTGAATTTTTAATGCATAATTTTCAGATTTAAGGTTATGAATTTCTTTACTTACCTCCCCCAAGGTAACTGCACGAACCTTGTCTTGTTGTTTTTGCCTTTGAAAGGATTTTGCATTGCGTTCAAATGAGGCATCAATGAAGAGGGGCTTCTTTGAAGCTCCTTTACAGTGGCTGGAAGATTTATGCTAGTCCATGAATGCCTCAGTAAGACGAGTTTTCATCTCGCCATCTTCCATTGCTCTTATTTGTGACAGGATTTTCATTTCATCCTCTTCTGTCGTGGCCATTAGTACCTTTTCTTTTTGCGGCATGTATTCTGGTTCATCATCAGAAGAATCATCAAAAGAGTCAGAATCTGTATTTAAAATATTACATTGACATTCTTCAGAATCTGAGCAATCACAAGCTTGGGCGTGAAGATTCAATTCTTCATATTCTTCTTCTGATGTATAAATAGAACTAGAACTGGAATATTCAACAGAAGGATAGAGTAACTGTTGTTGCTAAATTTGAGGATGGTCTCTAACAACTATATTTTGACAGTGGTATGTTTTATGTGATCTAGACCCACATTTCATACAATACATTGGGGTCTCTGTTTTTTCTATTTTTACAGGCTTTTTCTGTGATAGAGGTTGAGACTTTGTACCTATATTTTTCTTGGACTCTTCTCCTACTAGACATCTATTTGCAGTGTGTCCAATTTTACCGCAAAGCTAGCATGTTAATTTGTTCCATTGTTCTTGCTTGGCACTATGCAAATGGATATTTGATGCCTTGTAACAGTGAGTCTTAGGGACATACCTACAGTATCCCTTTCTTTGTTGCTTCTTAGGCCTGATAGTTAGGCCTTTTCCCCTGTAGTGGTGCTTGGCTGTATTCTTTATTTCTTTTTTAGCTCTTCTCTTGATCTTTCTTCTTCTGACCAATGGGTCATCAATAGATAATCCATATTTGCTGCAAATAGATTTATTGTCTGGGAGTTTAGACAATTTTTCAATAGATTTGTTAAATTTTGAGCTAGTGCATAGGCTAACCAAAGCTTTTGTTATATTAGAATAAATTTGTCCCTATATGTAAGATTCAAATGGCATTTGAAAAATTTCTTGCAAGCATATGTAATCAACAAACCTTGAAGGTAAGGCTGCTAAATATATCTGCTTCCAGAGGATTTTCTTTGAATCTTTACCTCATAAATGCATTGCATCCAATCTCGATGGAAATCTTCAAACTGGGACATCTTATTGCCTTTTAAGTTCATTAGGATGACTTCATGTTTATTAGCCATCTCTGCTTCTAAGCCATACCAATGCTCTACGATCATGGAGGTCCATGCTCCAATCATGTTATCCTGAACAATCCCATCAATATTGTGTATAATATTTCCTTGCTGATCTTTGAGCAATTGTTCTTCCATCTTGGCTATTAAGTTTGGAGAAGACTCAATTTCCCACCACCTTAATAGTGTTCCTGTGAAACATTGGATTATTGTTTTACAAGCTTCTATTTCATTTTTCCCTCTTAAGCACATGAGCTTATACTCAGTGAACATCATGTCCACCATTTGCCTGATTTGACCAACACTAAGGTTGTCAATGTTCCATTCTTTATGAGAATATGCAAAGAATGTGTGGGAATCTGGGAGTTTGCCTTTACCTCTCAGATCTGGAGCAGAGTATCTGCTGTACTGGCTTTCTAAGGGCTCATAGATTGGAAGTACTTCTGCTTATTTTTCTTCTTCTTTGAATAGAAATGCCAAGGAAATAGGTTCTTCAGAAGGAGAGGCTTCAGTTTTCTCTTCCTGTGTAGGTGCAACTTCTTTGGGAAAAAGATGGGGATACATATCAACAGGTTTGACAGGATCTTGTATTTTTACACTTCTTTTGTACAAAAAAGAGGATGGAACTGGTTTATCTTCTTTTGATAAGGATATTTTATCAAATTTTCCTACCAATTCATTTATTTTTCCTGAAGTGGAATCAATATGTTCTACAAATTTTTCTTCCACATTTTCTAGCTTCATCATAGATTCTTTGAGATAACCTCTGACCACTGTTGTGGAATACTGTACATCATTCAAAGATTTATTTATATCATTAAAAGAAACCTGAACAGTATTGAACTATTATTTTACTTCTGCAGATTGGGCTACATTCATCTCTAGCCCTTTGACAACTATATTAGTCCAGTTTAGCTGTTCACTGGCTTTTTGTATTATGCCATCAATGCCTAAAGCATTGTCATCTTTTAATATTAGTGGAATGGCTATAGCAGAATGTTGACCTTCTCCTAGGACTATTCCTTCGTAAGGAGGGAATGTGGTTGGAGTTTCAACCTTGTCACCATTTAGTGCTGACCAAAAGTGTTTGGATGATGTAGTTGCTTCGGAATCAATCATCATGATTATTTCTGACTGTTTCTTCAGCATGCATGAATATAATGAAATCCAGGTATTGGTGTCTTCCATAAACTGTTTCCATTCTTGTGATAGTCTGATCTTATCTTCAACTGAATGACTTGGACCAAACTCTTCAGCGTTTGGATGAGTAAAAATATCCCAATTTAGCATAGCTTTCATCCATCGAGCACTAATTTTGTGCTTTGGACATCCATCCATTAAAGTAATTTTTTTTTGCATTTCCATGACTGCAGCCTTTTTACAGTCATCAGGTATTTTGCCAAATCTTGAATCTGGAATTAAACCATTTGCCTGCTCTAGGTAACCTAGCCCATATCTAGGCTTTCCTGGCCTCATGGTGCTAAAGATAGCTGTTAACCTCAGATCTTCATTTTCTAAAGTGGTTATTTCATGCATCATCAGGGTATGCTTAGACTCATGGGGAAATTGTATGTTTGAACATTTAGGGTTTGGACAAGGGTTTACAGAAGTAGAAGGTGGAGCTTCTCCTATCCTAGGATGATGATTCTCATGCATGACCATTTCAGCAAGCTGGCTAAGATTTATAAAGCAACGACATTCTGGACATTTTACTTCAAGTGAAGAGAAATTTACTATCTATGCAAATTCAAATAATGAAATATGTTTACAAGAGTTTGAACTGGAGTTAGAGCAAGCTGTATCTACAAGCTCAGGATTTTTGCACAATAGTGAACTTCTGCACATTTGATCTATTCTTTGTTTATCAATAGTTGATCTTTGAGGAAAGGAAAGAATAGCAGAAGAGGGTTCGGGTTCTTCTCTTATGTCAACAGAAGTAATTTTCTTTATGGCAGGAGGCTTTGGATTGGATACTACCCAGTATTCTGGGAAATTAAGATCTTCCCACCTTATAGTTTGGTGTTCAATCTTTTGATTTCGAGAATTTGTTAACACCACTACACTTGCTTTTGACTCTTCGTTAGAAACATGTAAAAGTGCAAGATAAAAAATGTTTGTATGACGGAAATAGCCTTTGAATTTGCTATATTCAAAAAAAGAGACACAATATTGCCATACAAACCAAAATTTAGAATATTGCCATACAAACCAAAATTTAGACCAATCACTCTTCCATCTACCGTATAAATGGATCCCAACTCTAACCTAATTTAAAAGGAAATAAAAATTAACATGATTTAAATACACCGAAAAATAATAAAAGTTAAATATTATTCCTTCACCACGTTCCATCTCACCGGGTTCTAACTCGGTCCCACTAATACCAGCGGCGGCCGATGTTGCGAGTTCCACTCTCCAACTCACGGATGAATCCGACCACCCGAATCCTCACTGGCGGGCCCCACAGGCCGCGGCCGGTGCCGGCAACATTTCCTCTTTCTTTCCCTCTCCCTTCTTCGATAAATAAAAGGCCTCTCGCCGATGAGACGAGAAGCCGAGGCCGGAGAATTTTGTGGAGAAGACGGAGAAGGCACACAACAGCAAGAAACGGGACTTTGCTTTCTTTATTGTCTCTGTCCCGTTATTTTAACCGTCGGTAGACGGAGATGGAAGACGGCGATAGAGCACACAACGTCGTCGTCCACCACCAGCACCACGGAGGCCTCACGCTGGGACTGCCGGCGCCCAATCTCCCGGCGGCGTCGCTGGCGGCCAACGCCGGCGCAGGAGGCAGCCGGGAGGACTGCTGGAGCGAGGGCGCCACCAATACACTGATCGATTCCTGGGGCGAGCGCTACCTCAACCTGAACAGGGGAAACCTCAAGCAGAAGCACTGGCGCGAGGTTTCTGAGACCGTCAATGCGCGCGCCGCCGGCCTCAAGCTTCGTAAGACCGATGTCCAGTGCAAGAACCGACTCGACACCCTGAAAAAGAAGTACAAGCTCGAGAAGACGAAGATCTCTAACGGAACCATCATTGGACCCTCCAGATGGCCCTTCTACGTCAAGCTTGACAACCTCATAGGACCCTCGCGGAGCAAGCACCAGGCCCTTAAGCATCTACATCACCATCCGCAACCCCATCCGCAGCTCCAGCCCCTGCCTCCGCCCCTGCCGCCTCCCCTGCCATCTAAGCGTCCGGACGGGGGTTTAAATTCGTTGTCCTCCGGCTCCCTCGATGCTACTGAGAGCTTACCCAGTGACGGGGCTGACGAGAAGGGCAAGAGGGGGAGGAAGTCGTCGTCGTCCTCTGAGAGCCCCGTGAGAGAATTGGCGCAGGCGATTTTGAAGTTCGGAGAGATCTACGAGCGGATTGAGAACGCCAAGCAGCAGCAGATAATAGAATTGGAGAAGCAGCGCATGGAGTTTACAAGGGACTTGGAGGTGCAGAGGATGCAACTCTTCATGCAGACGCAGATCGAGGTTGCCAAAATGGAGCACGCTAAAAATGGCGGTACAGGTTTGTCCTTATCTTTTTTTCTTTTGGTTATTTGTTCGGTGCAATTCAGATAAACCCAATCAGGGGTTTAGTTTTCTTTTTATCTGGTACCGGTGGTTGCATGGTGATTCTGTAATTGGTAGACTGCAATCTAATCAAATGATTTTAAGACCGCCGCTGAAAGTTTCTAGTTGAGTTTGCGCAGTTTGTGCCCAAAACCCGAAGAGAGTATTCCGTTCAAGAACCCTAATTAGGTTTTTCGTAGGAAGAACACGAATTCCAAACGCCTCGTGTAGCATTTAGTTATTTATTTTGGTGGCGATATTTCCACGGTGATTCTGTAAATGGAGGTACTGCAATATGATGAAGCGATTTGGAGAAAATTATTGAAAATTTCTGATCGAATTTTCTCATAAAGGGCGAAAACTCCTAACAGAGTACTCAGTTCAAATGCTGTAGTTTGGTTTTTCTCGGTCAGGACGCGCAGCGCAGAAAGTCACGTTGAATCTATCTGCCTAATCATTTATTTTGGTGCTGGTAGTTCCAGCGTGATTCTGTAAAGAGAAGACGACATTCCGTTTGAAATGTTTTGGAGAATTTTGATGATAATTTCTAATTTTTTTTTTTCAGAAAGAGCCAGAAGCTCTACAGGAGGGGTCAGTTGGAAAACCTCAAGTAAGTATTGTGACAGAACCTGATACCCAAAGCGTTTTGTTAAACAAGCGTTTGGTATAATTCTGCATATTTGAACCAAGGCGAGGTGCATTCTGCATGCAGGGTGGGGTGGGGGATCATCACCCTCATACGGTGCATTTAATCCAGACAGTGCATTGACTATGAACATTAACCAGGACCTATATAAAGTGATATGCACGCGATGTTTTGCAGCTTGAGAATATATATCTTGAGTTGCAAGAGATCTCTGTTGAAATATCCTGAGTAGGTGAAAGAACCCAAAACCTAGTGTCTTTTTTATTGTATATTTATCTACCTAATTGTATCGAGGCAAGGTGCATTCTACAGCTTAGGTGGGGTTGGGTAGGTGGCAGAGGTATCATGCGTGTGCAGGTGGAACATTGCATTGAATGACACTAACCCTGGCAAATATAAGCTTTTTTGAATTCGCACAACTGGCAGTGTACTTGGAATTCAAAATATGTAAGCTTTGCGACATAGAGTTGCATATTGAACCTGGGTTTAGATGGGCCTGCATTAGTTGGCAAGAATTTTAGCACCATTTTGCACATGCAGAGAATTCAATGGGATTTGAAATGAATTTCTTTTGCAAACTGTTAATTCAAGGGCTGTCTAGTTAAATTCAATCATGGATAACATTTCAAATTTCAATATAAATGTTATTTTAGTTGTAGCTCCTGACCTGTTTTAAAGATTAGCATTATATATGACACATGCATATTAGCCAGTTTGTAGAGGCACTTGTTCAATTTAACCTCGTTGAATTATACTTAAAATTTCAAATAATGCCAGTCGTAGCAAAGATACCAAAATTTAGCCAGGGTTAGTGCACTGGTTGTTATGTGCTGTTTGTATTAATTTAAATTTACTTTTGCAGAATTCTTATTATGTTAAAGCAGGATTTTCAGCAGCAGCTTAGGCATATAGGACCGCTCATTATTTAATCCAAATTCCTGAAATTTATAGTGAATAGGAACGACAAAATTTGTAGTGTGCTGTCTCTGTGAACATTGTGGGGTTAGGTTGCCAAAATTTGCAACTGGCTGGTTTACCCGGGTTATCCAAATCCAGTGTCTTGGGCAAACTTATTTCTGGTATACTTGTCTGCATAATTGCTTTAAGGCAAGGTGCATTCTACAGCCAGGGTGGGGTCAGGGCACTGGTGGAGTGATGGTGTGTGTGCAAGGAAACATTGCATTGAATGACACTAACCCTGGCCCATATATGCATATCTCAAATTCAGACAAATGGGCAATGCACTTGGAATTGAAGATATGTAAGCTTTGCAACATTGAGGTGCATATCAAACCTGGGGTTTAGATGGGTTCACATTAGTTGGGAAGAATTTTAGGATCATTTAGAACATGCAGAGAATTCAACGGGATATGAAATGAATTTCTTTTATAGACCATCAATTCAAGATACCTTTAATTAAATTCAGTCATGCATGACATTTCATTATAAATAATTGGATCTTGTTCTATCTATAGTAGTGGCTCCTGAACTGTTTTAATTGTTTCCATTATATAGGACACACATAGTAACACATGAGGTGTAGATCTGTTGGTTTGTGTGGGGTTAGTCCCCATCTGATCACTGGCTCAAGTCTTTTGGGGAAGGGTTGAGGGTGTGAGCCACCTCTTGGGGATAAAGCTATCCCATGGGGCATCTAGGTTTGACTGAGCCTTCCATGAGCCTGGTGATAGCATGCTGGAGGTGAGCAGATTGTTCTTCCATCCAACATTGGTGCTGGCCCTACCCTACACACAGCGTAACGGAAATAATAATAATAATAATAATAATATGACACATACATAGTAGTCAGTTTGAAGAGGCAATTGCTCAATTTAACTTGGTAGAATTAGACTCAAAATTTCAAATAATGGCAGCCCTAGCCAAGAGACCAAAATTTAGCTTGAGTTACTGAATTGTAGTGGTCAGTCCTTAGTGACCTTTATTCACCTGAGATCTCTGCATACACTTGAACTGACATTAGCTCAGGCAACTTTAGGGGTACATGCAACTTTTTTGCAGACTGGTAAGCTGTTAAATTTAGATAACAATGGTATGTTCTATGCTTAGCACAATTACTTCAATGTTCCTTTAGCAGCCCAATGCCAATTTCCAATAGCAATCACATCAACCAATAATCACATTGACAGTAAAAGTAGATAGAACATGAACAATATGCAGAAGATAAACCAAGACAAGAGAACACCAGATTTGGCGGATACCAGGGAAAATCCCCAAGATGAGAAAAACCCTTTGATCAAATCTTCTTATTATTATATCAAATGTTGAGAAGAGAGAGAGAGAGTACAAATACAAGAGTCAGTCAAAAATGACTTGCCAAATCACTGTTTAAACAACCCTTTCAAATCTAAAATTTTCTGCAGCAGTCAACAGCCCTAACCAGAAAGTCAATGCTGGTTAAAGCAGCAATAGAATGTTCTCAAAACAGATTGGTCTTCCCCAGTCAAACTCAGCCTGATCAAGAGGTCAAAGTCAGCCTAAAACAGTGACAAAGTCAACAGTCAAACTTGGTCCAAACTGCTGTTCTGAAATCTGCTGTCAACCTGCAATTTTGGTAGCAGTCAAAGTGCTCAGGATACCTCGGATTCTGTGCCAAAAAATGTGGCATGCCCAAACAGATAATCTCCCAAAAAATCGAAGTCAAACTCTCTTTGGAAGATCAAAGTCAATGCTGGTCAAACTTCAGTCAACTGTGTAATTTCAGCCCTGAATTTTAGCTCTGAAAGTCATCTTCCTTGTGCCACACATGTGAGAGAAAAGAAGAGCCCAATAGTTGTACGAACCATTGAGAGAAGGAGAGAAGAATATGAGTGTTGATGATGATGCCAAATGAGGTGAGAGGTCACTTATATTTATACAAGTCGTTGAGGGTGAAGTGACACATCCATTGGGGTTTCTGAGCCTACATGATGATGTGGCCGACCTTGACAATTTGCACATGTTGGCATAAATTCAAAATCACACTTTGCTTGACAAAATGAGATGTTCTTTATATCGATTTAGGTCCTCTCGAAAAGAGGAATTTAATGCAATCATCATCTCCATCAAATGAGCTGACCCAAGGTGAAATTTGGTCCTAGTTGCCAATTTTAATATAAGCCTTGTATGGGATATTGTGCACTGGTTGTTATGTGCTGTTTATACTTAGTAAAATCTTCTTTTTCAGAATTCTTAATTATGTTAAACCAGGATTTTCAATGCAGCGACATAGGCATATAGGATCATTTGTTATTTAATCCAAATTCCTCAGATTTCTCCTTAATAGAAATGATAACATATGCATTGTGCAGTTCCAATGTTTGTGTTAGCTCAAATGGGTTAGCTTGAGTGGTTCAGTGTTGTGAATTACAAGCAGGATGTTGTGGTGTCAAGTCCCTAGGTTGGCTGCTTCTGTGAACATTGTGGGCCTCACTTGATGTCCCGGCTGCATTAGGTTACTAAAGTTGCAGCTGGCTGGTTTACTCTGGTTGCTGTTCTACGAATGAGGGAGTGCTTGGTGGGTTTCATCGGGATGTGCATTTTGTTGCAAAATAATGTATATATGTTAACTGATGTGGCATTTCTGCACATGATGTCCATGCTGGATAAGTATCCACTTCACCAGATCATAAAATTTCTCCATTAACTAGTTGGACAAGCATCCACTTTACCGGATCATGAAAATTTTCCATAACTAGTTGGAATTGTCAGCTGTGAAATGAATTTGCTTCCAACATCACCACCATGGTTCTAATGCAACTGAACTGTAGAATTAAATTGCATAAACAGAATTTTAAAAGGAATTTTAAACATAGTTCAGAATCTCAGATCTGAAACAGAATTCAAGGATTAAATGACAAACATGCAAAATGGAGCTATAGAACACTGCAACTGAGGAGTAGTTATCTTTCTCGGAAATTGTTCACCAAACTGGCTGCAAAGGAGCAATTAACAATTCACCTCCCAATCTTAGGCATCTGCTGTAGATACCCAGACTAGGCTACAAGGTTGTCAGGGTGAGGAGCCATTCACAGGCTCTAATTCTCACTGAACTTGACCACAATGCTTATTAGAACCAAACACCTACCATGAATTCTCTCAAGGGAGACTCCTCTAGGCAGCTCAACTATTCTTCAATCAGAGCAATAGATGGATAATGTAGAGTTAGACATTGGATGCACACCCTTAGTATTCCCCTTTGGTGAATGTAGAGTGGTCTGCCATCAACTTTGGATTTGATGTATATGATCACATCCGCTATCTTGAGAGAACTTGTCATCTCTGTCATTGCAGGGGATCAGGTTGGAGGAAAACCTCATTTTCAGATGTCTTGTCTACAGCGAGATTAGAGGATGGTTTCACTGCTTCTATTAGGGATCAAGATCTTTCCTCTCCACCTTCCTTCTTTTGCTATCTTGACTAGAGATGCATGGCCCTTTTCATGAGGGACTTTCGAGGAGCTCAAGTTCCATACTAATGAAATTAAGGAAAAATAATACAATTAACCTCTCTAAAAAAAAGTTAAATTTTATCACGTGAGATGCCACCTGCAAACCATAAGAAACGACAAAAATGGACGAGTCTTTCTTTGCATCAGCAGTGTGAAAATGGTTTTGAAGTTCCGGTCCTTTCCTATCACTTTTGCATGCTGATGAGCATCCAAGGTGAAATGACTACGCAGAAGCTTGAATGTGAACGCATCGATGAAACCGGGGTCCGGAATGTGAGCACAGTAGCAGTGAGCACTAAGACGGTGTCGCGGCGAAATGAAAGTTGAAACCCTAACCCGATACCCGACTCAATAAACGATTTTTTCCGATTTTAAAACGAATTTCATCGATTTTCACACGAAGTTCTTCCGAATAAATTCGAATTCGGGTTTAAGTTCGAGTTCGCCATTAAATTCGGCGAACTCGAACGAACATATTCGTTTCAGCATAAAATTCGGCGATTTTCGAATTTCAACCATTAAATTCGGCGAATCTGGTGACTAAGAATCAAGGTCTCCATGACTGATTTACTGGTTGACTTTATTGTGCATCTGTTCTAAAAGCATATAGTTATTCACCTTGTATGTGCCATTCATGTCCATAGTCCTTGAAACCCTCCTGAATTCTGACCAAAGATCTTCAATTTCTTTTCGTTATAATTCTTTGAAGATTTGTATAGTAATGCACTTGTATCTACTAGCCAATGGGCTTTATTTCTCTGCACTTGCCACCTTCTTGGAAAGGAAATTACCTCTTTAGAGGAAAGTTACATGCTTGCTAAATGTCAGTTATGCTCCAAAATAAAGTGAGGGATCAAGAATGATCCTTCGACTCAAAATAGTTTCAGAGGTGGGTGTTCATGCTTTTCTATTATGGTGCAATTTTGGCCATACCTGTCACTAAATTGAATGATCTTTAAGCTTGCATTCTTGGGGTCACACATCCTATTTGCTAGCACGCTTTTACACATGAGTTTGATTTAGATTTAGAGTAGTGTTTTCTTTTACTGTGCTCTTTGCTGGTAGATGCATTATGCATTCCTGCATTCCTTTTATAGTTGTTGATGCATGTTAACTTATTTTGGTCATTTGTGGATGTTAATGAAATTTCAATTCTTGCATACATTTTTCTCAAAGTCCCTCCTGAGTTTTGTAGATTAGTGTCAATCTAACCTTCCTCCTTTGAACTAGGTTTAATGTCCCATATCTAGTATCAACATCTTCTCTCTAAACTTCATTACTGCTTTATCTTTCTCCTGCTTGGTGAAGTTTGATGGTTTATGAACTTTTTTCATTTCCTGTTGTGGTGGTTTGGGTGGTAGCCCCACTTTGACATCCTGCACCTACTCTGACATCAATGAAAACATACTCAATAGGGTCTACTAGAGAGTACATAAATTTAAGGTGTGATCCATAATTATAGGGATGTCAAGATCAATAACTGCTTCAAGGTAAAGAGATTGCCCATCCACTTGTTAGTCGATTCCAGTTTTCCTCGTTACCTTAATGTCTGTCCTTAGCAAATTGTTATGCAACCAATACATCCTAAATCTAAGCCAAAGAGATAAATTATCTTCCCTTAGCTTGTACAATTTGGTATTTGCCAGACATAATGGTCAAGAACTTTTATACGAGTCGAGTCAACGCCGTGACGAGTCTTATATGAGTATGAGTTGTGCAGCATTGGAAAATATATTGACCTGCATCTTCAAAATCCTCAACAAATGCAGGGTGTGCTTCATTGTCCAAGGAATCCAAACCCTAGAGCTAGGGTTTCATCAATGCATCATCTCGTTCATGCATGACATCAATGATGATATCCTGCACCTGCTTTGACATCCTGCACTCTCTCTGACATCAATGACAACATACTCAATAGTGTCTACTAGAGAGTACATAAATTTAAGGTGTGATCCATAATTATAGGGATGCCAAGATCAACAATTGCTTCAAGATAAAGAGATTGCCCATCCACTTATCAGTCGATTCCAGTTTTCCTTGTTACCTTAATGTCTGTCCTTAGCAAATTGTTATGCAACCAATGCATCCTAACTCTAAGCCAAAGGGATAAATTATCTTCCCTTAGCTCCTACAAATTGTTAGTGCCCGACATAATGGTCAAGAACTTAGCATCTCAAGACAATGGTGCATAAACATATTTTTATCTAATAGAAGTGCATAATAAGGGCTTACATAAGTTTGTATCCATTTCTATAGTGCCCTAGATTTTGGGCAGTTACTTGACATTATTCTATGATTGGGAGTGTTGTGTGAGTATACATCTGTAAGAGGCATTTCCTATTGTAGCAGTTTTCTACTGAAGATCTGTTTCCTACAGCCAGAAATGGATCTGCTGCAAAAACCCTGAAACGGGGGCAGACCTGAGATTGATCTGCCACTCTGAGGATCCAATGCAGAGCCAGCATGGGTTTGGGGTGAGAATCTCTTAACCATGCTCGGAATACATCTCTGCTCTGTCAGTTGCCAGTTGCATTACTGTAAAATTGGCAACTGTCAGAGCAGAGATATGTATGCCAAGCATGGTTACCAGATTCTCACACCAAACCAGATTTTACCAGATTTTATATGGATGTGTGTGTGTGTATTTTATATATTTGGTCCTTTTGTCTTTTTGATGTTGTTATCTTCTGTTTTCATTAATTCACATGTTTAGTGGTGCTTAGCATCTGGCACTGTCTTCAGATGCTGAGCTATTTTGTCACACTTTACACTGCACCCTCATACCTTGGCATTCTTTGGAATCCCTGGTTGTCCTTTGGCATACTCATGGGTTCTCAGGTCAGTTACAGTCTTTCCAAGTGCGATCACTTGCCAAGTTGACATTAAGCCTGCTGGGGTGGGAAGACATTCAGTTTGGTTTGGGCAAACCTTAAACTGGAGTGAGATCTGAAAGCCAACAGACAACTGTAAGCAGAAAACTGTAAGCAGAAAACTATAAATTTGCTGGATTTCTAAAGAGCAACACTGTCGAAAAACCTTATACTATCGGTAAACGAACATTCCCTGAAGTCCAATCAATCAGATCCTGCATTCACACCATGCAGTGCTTTGTGGGCACTTGCCTTAAAGAATGGATTGGAGGCAAACACCATCGAAAGGCACACTACAGGATTAAATATAAAATTTCAAGGAATGGATATATTTAGCTGTGTCATTTATCTGAAAGGAAGCAAAAGGCTGCTGAATGGGGATTCTAATGGCAACCAGCTTTTTGGGTAAAAGAACAAATTTCCTCAGCTGAAAATGCAGACTGAACTGTTAATATTAACAATCCACTATTGTAATATACCCAATATCCTCTGTACTCTGTTAAGGATATGGATTATTTCTTAAAACCACCAAATTTCACTTCAATTGTTGCGATGATACAATATCTCTAAATTACCTGTCTTGATACCTTTCCTCATTGCACTATTGTTAGTTAATTAACATATGTTCAGGGACTATAATGCAGGCTAATGTGCTATAATTAAACCATTCAGCCAGCATGGCACCATAACTAAAATGCAGAATTCAACTTGCAAATAGAACTGAACAAACTAGAAACTAATATAATCCATGAGGTAAACAACATTATTTGAACAAAATCATAAGTAAATCATGAACACTTATCTTTCTGGAAACTATCCACTATTTCATTGCAGAAGAAGGATGTTCCATCAAATCAGAGGTTTCTTGTTGCACCAAATTCTCTACAACAAAGACCACCCTTGAGCTGAAGCTATGAATTTGCAAGGGCAAATTACCTGTGGTGGGCTCTACCTCTATCTCTCAATCCAATTCCTAGATTCATAGCCAATTTCCACCTACAGCAATCTGGATCTGCAACTCCTTTTTCAGCATCTTTCTTTCCAACCCAAGGTATGGGATCCCCCTTTTTGCTAAATAGTCCCTTGGGCTATCCCACTTCTTTTCAAGGCTCCAACTCAAGCTGGATAGTAACACAATCATATAATTCATGGCAGCAACTTGGCATAAATTCGATTACTGTAAGCACATGGCAACTATGCTTAGAGGAAACTCTTCTAAATTTCACTGAGAGAATGCTAATTTGAACTGTCCCAACATTTCCAACTGAGTGACAATTCATGCTCTCCCAGCAAATGATAATTCGATTTGCCCCACTGAATGGTAATTTGAACAAAATGGTAATTTGAACTGCATAGTATTTCAAACTCCAGCAGCACAGTAAAAAGGTGTGTGAATTGCATGGCGGCATGAAAGGGCCATGTATCTCTATAGAGAGCCTTTGTACCTCCATGTAGTTAATCCTAAAGATCAATAAAATGAGGAATAATTAAAACCATAGTTAAAATTAAAGGTTAATAACCAAAGATTCTAAGACTTAGGTAATATCACTAGCTAAGGTCTTTCTCATTTATCCCCTTAAACCTCTTCTAAGCCTCTTTGCATTTCCTACTTGTGGAATCATAGTCCCCCCTTCTTGTCCATCCTCTTCTGCTACCTATGAGGTGTTAAATTAACATTCAATGTTTTGTCAAAAATTACATTTGTTTACCTTACAGCCATTCGATATAGTAATGGTTTGGGGATCAAAATTGGGGTCTTATTCTCTACCCCCTATCTTTTTTATTGTCCTCACACCTGTCATTGTTATGTATAATAGTGGAAATTGTTTTTTACATCAAAGTTTTCAAAATAAATGTGGATATGCCTCTTTGCATAACATCCTGTAATGCCCATGTTGCAGGGTTATAATAGGTTCTACTGAAATTTTACCAGCCTTAACTCTTTGTTCTCGAGCACAATGACCTTGTCTAATATACATATTGGCTGCACTAGGAAGTCTCCTTCTGGTTTCACTCGAATCATAGCCCAGTCAATGAAATGTTAGGATTGTGCACATACTTTTTAAAATATGATTCATGAAACCATAATGAACTTTTATTGTAGTGTTACCCACCGAAAGTGGGTGACCCGATAGGAGAATTTTTCTTTAGGTCATGTCTTCAAGTTGGTAGCCAACAATCCCTGACAGCTACCGAGTAGCTGATGTGATGTGCCATTCTTATCTCCGTCACCTGCATCAGTTGTATGTTTCCTCGCCCATTTGTCAAGAGCAAATGTTGGAAGGTGGGCAATTCGACACAAAAGGTACTTTATGCATTATGCAATAAGTTGCTTATGCTTGTTTTTCATTTGGGTATTTGTCATGGATTATGGGGTGAGTTGGAAGAAGGAAGAGTTTTGATTGAGGTTTTGTTCCTTTAATTGGGGGGTTAATTTTCAATCCTATTCTAGTGGGATCTCCCATAATGGCCCATGGCTTTAGAAAGGGCACTACTTGAGAAACCTTGATTGAGATAGCGTGTTCCCATTTTCCCCTTTCTATACTTTTCACTTCCCTTCGTACATTACGAGCCTTATACTTCACCTCTCGTCTCCGATCCACTAGGATTTATTACACCCCCTCCCATTTTCCACATATCTGGGTGGAGCCTTGAAATTTTGCACTGGGAGGTTGATGCAGCGAAAATAGAAGGAAAGAAACAAAAGAAAGAAACAAGAAACAAAAGAAAGAAAATCATAAAATTAATAAATTGTTAATCAACTAGGAGAATTAATTCTAGTTGTTGCATTTCAAGCAAATTGTCACATAGTATCAGAGCATATTTGATGTACATGAGGCTCAAAGATGAAGGAGGAAAATTTCGTTGTTCAGAGGGAGCAGGGGGACAAAAATTTTCTGGGTCTGGGCAATGCCTAGCCAGCCACTGCGAATTGCTGGACAATGATTCGATTTTCCAATTGCAGGTGGTAGGAAAGTTTGAATTGTTCGGGGAAGCAGTTCCAGCAGACAAAGGGAGCAACAACTTAGTATTTTTCGTAGAGCAGATTTCTTATCTGGGCACAGAGGTTTTGCAACAGTTTGCAAAGGCAAATTTAGTGCTGGGTGGAAGAGAAAGTGCACACATAGAGGGAGTTTCTCCTAGATGGTTTCTAGCTTCAGAAATCTAAAGTTTTTAGCTGTAGCAAACAAATTTTCTTGCTCCAAGAAGAAGTGCGAATAATAGTTCTAGCAGCGAAAGCTGGTGAAAGAGGGAGATTTCTACCCCAGGTTGTTTTGGCAGAAATGGCCATAACAGGGCTTGGAGATTAGGACAGATTGAATGGTACTTCCATCTATATCATCTAGAAGGCCATGATGTCCTTTCTCCTAAATGAGCATGGTCTAAAGACCTATGCAGACAACGTTGTGTTAGAACCTATACACTAGCAGTAATTAGCGAATTTTAGAAAGGAAATGGCCAAGGCGAAGTGGATGATTCTTGATTGAGTTTGAGATCATATAGTTTCACACATAGCAACAAGAACATGACCAAGGAGATGTGGGATGCACTTGCAGGGTTATATCAGAATCCTTTTGAGCAGCGGAAGACGTTTTTGAAAGAAACGCTGCGAAATTCTAGGATGCAGATTGGTGAAGGCATTAACCCCTTTCTCACTAGACTTTAGGATATCAAGGATGAGCTTACATTTGTACGAGAAATGCTTCCACCTACTGAAATGGTGAGGTTGGCCCTCAATAGTGTCATCGAGGATTGGGAGAATTTTGTCCAAGACATTTTGGGACGAAATGCGTTGCCTGGGTGGGATTGGATGTGGGTTAATATCTCATAGGAGGAGATGAGGCGAGCTCTAGTAAAGAGATCCATCAACGACAAAAGTTGCAAAGGATTGAAGGGTGTGAAGGAGGAAGACAATGTGGCCCTTGCATTGAAGGGGGAAGCAAAAGGTCCCAGTCAGGGACAAGGCTCGCATGGAGAGAAGAAAAAGAAGGATTTGTCCAAAATCAAGTGCTTCAGGTGTGGCGAGTTTGGCCACTACAGTACTTAGTGTCCTCAAAGGAAGGACAAGAAAGAGAAGCAATATTAGGCGGCAACATCTGCAGAGATAGACTAGGTGCCCTCCAAATCACAAGAACAATTCACCATGTATGCAACTATACCTTCAGGAGAGGTGGGGTGATATGGAGCTTTAGTCCCAGAGTTGCACAGATATTTGGGTAGGGTCCATCCAGTTGAGCATTAGATGGTGTTCCCCCTAGATCATTACGCTTGCTACAGGGGCCCACAATATTCAGTAGCAGGTGGATCAGTGTCAGTTGGTGCAGTTAGTTCTAGAGTGACAGTTGCAGACTAGCTGTAATCAGATACTGAGGAGCATAGAGAAGTGTTGACAAAGGTGCAGGAGGCACAGTGCAAAGTCAACATCAACATAGATTTCCCAGTGGACAGTGCAAAGGCCAATAACAGTCAGAGACTCAAGAGAAAGTTGTAGCATGTGATCACAATTGATTTAGTATTTTGATTGCTTCTAAGCTGCAGTAGCAGCAACAACAATGAGAGGGAGTTTCAATGCAGATGTAGAATTGACAGAAGTACAGGATTTATAATGCAATGTCAGCAGCAGCACAAATGCAACATGGTTAAACTACAACCAATGGCAGATGAATCAAAGTTAGCATAGTGGTTGTTGGACGTTGGCAGGCAACTACATTTGTCAGACATCAACAACGTGTATGGAGGATGTTATGGAGATAGTTGGAGAACACCTTCCTTGCTAAGAGGGAGTGTTCGTTTTTCTAGCATCGGATGGTGTTTTAGTCTCAAAACTCTGTGGAGAGGCTAAAACACAAGAGTTCTCCAAAACCCAAAAATCATTTTCGGAAATTCCACCTAGATATACCTCTATTAGATTAATTGACCATCATTTAAAATTTTCCTCTCTAACTTGGGAAAATTAGTTAATTAACAGTAATAAATTGAGAAAGGTGGGAATTCTCTAGAAACTCACATGGATTGACTTGGAGACTCAACCATCGATTAAGTTTTAATCTTGGCCGTGGGAGTCCCAACTAGAGATTATAAAAAGAGGTCAATGGGTAGATGGATAAACACACAGGGTGAGAGCTAGTAGTGCGAGTTCCTTGGCAGGTAGAGCTATCCAGCTTCAAAGGTCAAATAGAGGAAGAGAGCTTGAGCCAAAAGGAACACAGAGGGGCAGAGACAATGATTCGGAGGAGGATTCCATTTTTAGAGAGTCAAGAGAGGAGGACGAGTTTATTCTCCAAGAGGTTGCGTAAGGGCTGAATAGTGTCTCAAGAGGAGCAATTCGATTTCATTGTGGGGAAGCTTGATTAAGTTGCCAAAGGTCATCTTCCAGAAGGCTAGGAGGATTGTTTCCAGAGCAACAACAGACATGACGACTTGTTTTGAGAGTGTTTGTTAGGCACACGTGTGGAGGCCAGTGCAGGAGGAATGCAGAGGGGTCTACGCAGGGGTTGGATGGCTAGCCTTTCAGAAGGAGTCAGTTGCCGGGATTGCTTGGAGAGAAGGGTAATTCCCTCAGTAAATTTGGCCAGTATTTCTCTCAGATAGGTTTGGAATCATTTTATCGTACTCAGAATTTCACTACTGCATAGTAATAAAACCTTCAATTGATGCGCCAATTTTTCCACATCGAGTTTTTCCTGGGACAATTATGGAAAATAATTGTCATATTTTGTGCGCTAGCATTTCTATTTCCGCAACGTTTATTTTATTTGGTGAGGAAATTGCAATGTGATTAATTTGATATTAATAAGAAAATTAATAAATTATTAATCAATTAGGAGAATTAATTCCAGTTGTTTCATTTCAAGCGAATTTTCACAATATCCATGGGCATCCTTAGTGCCGCAACATGCTTGCACTTTACCCCATATTCTTCATAGGCTGATGCACTTGGACCAGCATGCCCCACCTGGCTTTGCAGTGATCACATGGTTTGGGAGTTGATTCAAGGCCTCAATGATGTTTGTCTCATCCCTTGAGACATGGGAGGACTAGCACGATCCTCAAAGCCCTCAATGCTAGAGCAGAATTAGGCTATTTCACCACTAGGAGACCCATGAGACCAATTTTTGTGCCCCAAACCCAAAACTGGGGTCCACGGGATGATTTACATGGAAGTTTAGGGGCCAACCACTAGAATTTGATTTTTGGAGCTCCCTACACTCATTTTGGCACTAGATGGGCCCAACACTTACCTAAAGGAGGCTTCTGCATGCATGGCATCAACATTTCAACCCTCCTTTGGGTTAATTATTATGATTTTGCATTGGCTATAAGGTTGACTTGTGACTTTGCGTATTATTTGCCCATTATTTTATTAGTTGAGGCTCTAATAGGCTTAAATTAGATATCATTGGACACATATATATTAGCGAGACTTCATTTGATCTCTCTCATCATCAAATTTGGAGATTTCAAACCTCTTAGAGGAACTCACATTTACTGCTTTTGTGGCTATTAAAGATTCTTGGATGCATTTTGATGTGTGGAAGCTAAATTTGGATGGTCTTTGGAGCTGCTATTCTTTGGCAATGGACAGGTATATTGCAATTTATCTTTTAAGTGATCTTTGTTGAATATTATCATTTTGAATGTCTAATGTATGAAGCTGTTGCTTCTAGATTACGCTATTTTGTGCCCTAATTCGTTGAAAATAAATTTTGAAGGCTATCTAGATGAATGTTGCATATGTTACTCATGCATAACATGTAATGAATGTTCTTATTGGGGAATCTTTTTATAGCTCTCCCAAGAAATTTCATTTATCATTGAGTGGGTAAATGTTGGAATTTTGATGCCAGTGTTGCGAACATCGCGATCGAAATTAAATCGGCAAGGGTCCGAAATCAGGGAAAATCGTAAAAAAATTAGCAAATACAAAAATATTCAATTTTTTTCTTCAAATTTTTAAATATCTAAAGCATCCACAACATAAAATCAATGCAATGACACATAAATATGAAAAAAGAACTAATATATAAGATGTGTAATATCATTTCTAGTGCTACATCACACATAACGATGAATCATGTCTTGAATACTAAGTCTTGAGTCCCAACTCAGCCAAAAAATATGAACAAAAAGCAGTGTTGTGAACATTGCGATTAAATTGCGTGATTTTTTCGCTGAAACGGTTTAATTGTCGATTTTTTTGGCGATTTTTATATTTTCAAAAAATGCCAAAAATCACGCTCTGACCCAAAAAAATCGTGGGGGCGTGGAACAACGGCTTCTAAAAGTGATTTATGGTTTTTTTGGCTCATTTTTTTCAAACAGAGGGCAAGAATGAGAGCTAAGGTGGAGGAGAACTCATCTACAAGAGCAAAAGAGGAGAAAAGTGAAAGAATTTAGCATCCCAAGCAAAAAAAATTCAAGTTTGGACCAAGTTTCTTTAGCAAAGCGTGGTTTTTAAGTATGGGCATCAAATTTGGCCATTTTTTGTTGTTTTTTTTCTTGTTTTTCCTTGGGTTTCTATCACCCATTTATTTTCCATGATTTTTGTTTGGATTTGATTGTGTTTTTTTTTTTTCATTTTTGTTGCATTTAGTGGAGAGGGTTTATTTTGGTCAAAAATGCAAAAAAATGATGTTAGATTTATTTGTTTTTCTTCTTGTGCCCCAGTTTTTTCCATCATTTTTGCTTGGATTTGAATGTGTATTTTTTGTCATTATTTGTTGCTTTGAGTTGAGGGGATTTTTTGTTGTTGTCAAAAATTCAAAATGTTGTATGTAAATTTATTTATTTATTTTTTTAAAATTTTGATAACTTGAAATTCTTCTTGTGCCCTAGGTTCAAACTTCATATTACATTAAAACTCAAGAGTTCAACAAAGTTACAAACATGTCAAGGAAATTGGACCATTTGTGAAAATTTGGTGAACTTGATGGAGGGTTCGACAGATCAAATTTGACTTGCAAGTTATGTGGGCATCATACAACAGGGGGGTTATATAGATTGAAGTATCACCTTGCACAAGTTCTTGGACATGAGGTAGGGCCTTGCACAAATACAAATCCAGAAACCATCGAAAGAGCCCTCAAATCATTGGAAGAAATAGAGACAACCAAATTATCCAAGTCAGCTCAGAAGAGTCAAATAGCAAGGAATAGTGTCAGGATTGGAAGGTGACCATGAGAGTGGTACTGATTCGATTTCACCATCAACATTTACACCCAACCCTATAGCAACCTCATCATTTTTTGTTCCTAGAACCACATTTGGTGCACAACCATCTATCTTTTCAGTTATTAAAAAATGGGAGAAGGAAAAAGTTGACAAGTTGTTGGTTATGTTTTTTCTTTGTAGTGATATTCCTTTCAACATTGCCAAGAACAATCCATTTTTCCACCGCGTAGTTGATGCTATTGCTATTGTTGGCTCAGGGTACAAAGTCCCTTCATATGATGACTTTAGAGGGCACATTCTTCAAAATGAAAAGGTTGACTGCACTAAGAGATTGGAGGAATTTAGGGCATCATGGGCACACATAAGATGCACTGTGATGTCAGATGGCTGAACCAATCAAAAGGGTAGAATCCTTATTAACTTCTTGGTTAATCGTCCCAAGGGGACAATGCTTATGAAATCTGTTGATGCATATCCACATATCAAAGATGCATGATTATTATGTGATTTGTTGGATGTGTTCATTAAGGAGGTGGATCTTCAACATGTTGTCCAAGTCATAACAAACAAACCTGCAAATGATGTTGCTGCTAACAAGATGTCTATGGAGAGGCATCCTACCTTCTTTTGGACACCTTGTGCTACACACTACATTGATTTGATGTTGGAGGACATAGGAAAAATTCCTTTTTTCAATGATATTGTTGAATCATCAAAAAACATTACAAAAAATATATATAATCATGCATTTGTGCTTCATCTGATGAGAACATTCACCAACAACAAGGAGTTGGTGGGCCTTGCCTTTACACGGTTTGCCACCAGTTTCATATCTCTTCAATCCCTCTTGAATTCTATGTGGGATGTAAAGAGAATGTTTCTTTTAGAGGAGTGGTGTGCTTTGGCATTTAGTCACAAACCAGAGGGAGAGGCCATATGCATATTAGTTTCATACCAGGAAGCTTGGTGGGCCTTGCCTTTACACGGTTTGCCACCAGTTTCATATCTCTTCAATCCCTCTTGAATTCTATGTGGGATGTAAAGAGAATGTTTCTTTCAGAGGAGTGGCGTGCTTTGGCATTTAGTCGCAAACCAGAGGGAGAGTCCATATGCATATTAGTTTCATACCAGGAAGCTTCTTGGCGAGAGTGCAGGAGGTATCTAGCATTATTGAACCTTTGGTAAACATTCTTCGATTAGTTGATGGAGACAAGCCTGCAATGGGCCTAGTTGTATGAGGCCATGGATAGGGCCAAAGAATCCATTCAGAGCAACTATGATGATAAGGTGGATGAGGGGTTTGAGAAACAACAATTCCTATGGGAAGTGATTAACCAGTGATGGAACAATACATTCCATTGTCC
Source organism: Pinus taeda (assembly GCA_000404065.3). NCBI lineage: Eukaryota > Viridiplantae > Streptophyta > Pinopsida > Pinales > Pinaceae > Pinus > Pinus taeda. The sequence continues at coordinate 80,611 of APFE030470508.1, read as the reverse complement.
CATTCATGCTGCAACACATTTTCTTACTCCTGCTGTTTCTTATTTGATGCTGAGGTCATGGATGGATTCTTCACTTGTGTTCGAGGACGGTGCCATCTCCAGCAGAACGCGTAGAAATATCCAAAGAAATGATATACAGGATGGCAGGTAGCACATTTAGCTTTGACATGGCTGTTGTTGATAGGAAGACTAAAATTACAAGTAAGCTTTAGTTTGTTTCAAATTTCATTGTCTCTTCAAGTTCATACTTTGCTTCAACTTTGAAATTTCATTTTTTTACTTATGTTTATCTTATTTCTTGTAGATTCATGGTGGAGAAGCTATGGTGGCAGAGTACTCAATCTCTAAAGGTTTGCCATTTGAGTGCTTAGCCAAACATGTAGCTCCTCAGGATGCGAGCACAACTGCACTGTATTTGAAAACATACACACCAAGAAGCACAATAGGTTAAAATATTCCAAATTTTCAATCAATTAATTGAATTCATTAAATACTATTTTTTTTATAATTATTTTTATAATTTATTAATTTATGACCCTTGTACAAGTTGGAGTCCTAACGACTTAATGACATGGTCTACGTCTATTACAATCTTTAATTGTGTGTGAGACAACTTGAAAGGACACTTGATGTGGAGGCCATCTCATTGGATGTGATTGACAACACTGTTGCATGGAGGGTTGAGGCCAAGAGGCCTATCATGGAGTCGGCCCCTGATTGGTTACAACAGGAGGTAGTGGAGGTGGATGAGGAGGAGGAGGAAGTGACACCACCTACCCCTGTCACCAGTAGAGGACGTGGTCTACCTCCTATAGCTCCTAGTTCTTTAGCGTCTAGAGCACAGTAGAGTCCACTCTCAACTCCATCTTTATTTACATCTAGAGGGAAAGATGTTGCATTTTCTTGCAAGAGGGGCAAAGGAAATCATTAGTATTAGTTATTTGGTTTATTTCATTGTATATGACATCATGGTTTATTTCATTGTATATGACATTATGATCCATGATATGAGATGCATTATTATATAAAATTGATACCTAGGGCATCAAATTTTGGTCTCCTTAGAAACAAATTAGGCTTATCTAGAGCATCCATGACTCCATACGCCTAAAGGATAAAGTACTAGTCCAAGTCTTTGGTGACCATCTCAAAATTTCCTATATAAATTTCTCTCAAATTCAATGCTTTAAGGCAAGGAAGAAAAACTAGGGCTTGGGGTGAAATTTTAGGGAGCAGGATTTTTGGTGATTTGAGAGCCTAAACATCAAGAGATAGGTCTAGGCTACTTGACCCATCAATTTGGTTGGATCCACTCAAATTTCACCCACAAAATCTATTGCCCTAAGAGGGAAATTGTTCTCTTTTTCTCAACTTGAGCATTTTCTTGAAGGTTTCATGAGCCTTGTCATAGCTGGTATCCATTATAGGAAACCTTTTCTCATTGGTCTTGACCTTTGGAACTCTGATCATTGCCTAAAAACATCAAGCCCTAGGTATTGAACCCTCCTTTCTAGGTCTTTTCATAGAGAGCGAATTGCTTCTTATGAAACCTTGAACTTTGATTGTGTCTCTCTTTGAATGAGTCCTAGTGAGATCATCGTGCACCTTCTCCACATAGCATATCTATTTCAAGGGATCTCGTCCTTACCGGGACTACTCCCATTGGTGAAAATCTGTAAAGAGCAAGGGGCTTTGGCTGAGGTGACATTTGGGCCTCTACCCCATTGTTAGCACTTGGTCTAGCTTCTTGCCTTGTAGGTTTTCCCTCTCTAAGGCCTGCTAGATTTTGCGGCAATAGGTAGCAAGCAATGCAAGCGTGCATGCAACAAACCCAATCTTATCCAAGATCTCAATGACCAGAATGTTTGGTGCTAGCTTAGTACAACTCCCCAATTTCAAGGAACTTTTCTTTGGTTTCACTTTTGTAAACACGTGCACTCCAATTGTAAATTCCCTTGGTATTTTGCCTTGGTTTGCATAACTCTTTTCCCTGTTTAGTTCTGGCTTTATATTTTGCTTGTTCTTGACCATTTGTGTTACATTTCTATGAGCAACTTTGGCCCAAATACTATTCTATCTGCTAGATTTGTCCTAATTAATTGGAGCATTACACTTTTTGCTATACAACTCCTTAAATAGACTCTTGTTTAGTGAAGCTTGATGTCCATTATTGCAAGCAAATTCTGTTAAATGCAAGGGGTTTATCCATTGCATACATTATTAACAGGTTTTCAATGATTTGTGGATGATAGGTTATATTAAAGTTCAAATTTGTACCAAAACCCTTGAATAATAATTTCCAAAAGTTTGAGGTAGACTTCGGGTCTTTGTTCGAAATAATTGTCTAAGTTATCTTGTGCAACATGTCAATTTCGTTTAAGTAAGTCTCTGCTATATTAGTTTCCTTATGAGCTGACTTAATTATCATAAAATGAGCAATTTTGGTTAATTTGCTCATCACCACGGAATCATGTTGCCTTGCTTTCTTGGACAACTTATAATAAAATCAATAGTTATTACTTCCCTTTTCTGCTTTGGAATTGGCAAAGGTTGTAGCAAACCTATTGGTTTGTGTAGCATTTGCTCTTTTTGACATTCCATACTCTTGACTATGTAATCGACCACATCCTCATTCATTTCAACCCACAAATATTGAATTTTTGCTACTGCAAATGTCTATTAATAACTTGGATGTTTGCCATATGGAACATTGTGCATATCTTTTAATACAATCTTCCTTAATTCTGTAATGGGCTAGGGAAATCTTGCCCTAAGGTTTCCTTAAGACTAGGGTTTCTTAGTAAAAAATTATCCTGTTGGAACAAATCATTTATTCAATGCAATGATACAATTTCAATAAATGTTGTTGGATTCCAATAATGTAATAAATCAAGCGGTGTAACCTAATTATTCCATAAAACAGTATAATCCACGTGTAAGACATAAAATTTCCACAAAAACCCTAATAATTTCAAGAGAATAACAATGCCCTAACCAAGATTCGTATTCTTTATCTAGACATCACAAGAAATTTGTCTACTCCGGTTTTGAGCCCGTCTTTGTCCACCTTGGGTCCGCACAATTTCTGACCTGTGTCACATGAACCCTCACATTCCTAATATTTCCTTTTGCACTGTTACAAAACCTTGGATTTGTGATGTCGCTTTTTTCATGTCTGCTTAGAAAATCCTAATTTATCTACAAGTGCCTCAAATTACCCTCCAGAACGCTTCCAAATTTTCTTTGCCACCGGATTACTTAAGGGGGCTTGATCTAACTTATAATCCCTTCGTATGAGACTCTGATTGGCCTGAGGATCTGCAACCTGTCACAGATTGAATTGCAGGAACTCGTCTGTGCTTCAGAGTGCGATCTGTTCAGGAATAATACTCTTATTCGCCCAAGACGCTTTTTTGTGATTTCAGTCTTGTTTTATCTCAACTTTTGTTTAGCTTCGATCACGAGTAATGCTTGCAGGAGATTCAAGAGGACACATCAAGAGACGACTTCGATCTATCTACCATTCGAACCACTGTAGAAAACCTAGCTTGTAACAAAGCTGCTTCAGCTATCTCTGTTGCAACAGAAAATCTTTGTCAAATCCTTTACAGAATGCCTTTGACCTTAATGGATTTGTCCCATGCTTGGTCCTAGGGTTCTAATTTGCCATAGAAGGGATGTCTTTTTTATCATAGAGCAGTCACATGTCCACAAACTAGGTCTGTTCCAACACTTTGTTGGGTTTGCCTTCCAACCAGATTTGCTTGACCTCAGAAATGATCTCTCTTTAGCTTCTGCCTTAGGAGGAGATCATAGATTTTGACTAGACTTCTTTCACAAATGTCCCAGAACAACTTCAAGAATGAAAGAAAACCTTGCTGTCTCCCAAATGATATTCCTGTGCTAGAACAAAGAGAAAAGATAGAATGGTGTCAACTAGGGTGGAATCTTTCACCATCAAAATTGACAAGAAGAAAGGGGTCTTAAAAGCATCCAAGCTAATGATCAAGAAACAAATGAATTGATCCACAAGATGATGTCTCATTTGATCTCAACTCTCTTCTATTTGTAGATTTTCCATGGGCTCCAACCCCTAATTTGGCCCCATTCGACCCAATTATTACCCAATGTTGCCCCAACATAGGAAAACCCTTTAACAAGACTATAGCCTACAAGGTCGGATAGGCTATATAAACCCTCAATCTGGAGAGGACACTACCAATTCATAAGAAATAGGGACAGAAACTATGACTTTTTTCTGATTTAGATAAAAGAGAAGATTTTTCCTGAAGGTTGTATATGGCAATTCTGGGTTCTAGATTATATGAATAAGTATGCATTTGAATTTTCTTTCTTTCTCCTTAACAACCAATCTTCGACATTTCTCCCATCTTGTTTTCAACTGAATGGTTGGTGGGCTGATCTTCTTAAGCTCTCTTTGCAAACAGTTTCGCTTGTACCTTCTCCTTTGATGTTTGATCCGGGACACTTCTAGGTTGCTCTGTGATTCTTTAAATGCATATGGTTTCTGAATATGTTGGTGAGTAATGATGCCTTTGGGTTCTGATAACACACATCTGAGTGACTATATCTTTTATGGTTTTCTCTTCTGAGTGGACTCCACGCGCTTTCTCATACGTTGAACTTGATCCATTCTTCATTTGCTTCTGTTACTGATTTAAATTCTTCTTTTGGGGTTTCAACATCCTCTCATAATCAACTTTGCACCTCAAATTTCAAGCTCTTTATATTGTCTCCATTTTCTCTCTATGCCCATTAGGCTCGTCTCTTCTACGCTGATATCCGGGCCTCTAACTTCTTGGAAGTAAGGTCTTTGCATCTTCGATGTCTCCTTTTCAATAATATTCTTCAATTCTGTTTTTCTTATTCATCTATGTTGTAGCTCTGACTCCTCAGGAAGTGTGCATACTAATAAATCTGTTAGATACATTTCAATTCTAGGTCTATATAATTTTCTTTTAAATGCTAGTAAATATGACCTTTGTTAGTTTTATCAAATCAAGGTTACTGCCCTCTTTCTTCTCAGCGGTACAAAATTCTGAAATACTTCTCCAAAATATGAGCAATCAGAATTATTCCCCTTAGCTTGCTCTGAAATTGGGTATTTTCAACAATTTTCAGAAATTTGCCCCAATTTTTACATAGATCCAAACTCTATATTTCTATAAAGTCCTCAACAACCTCTTCAGTTCAACCCTATACTCTATCAGGAGACACCATTCAAGCAAATATAAACCAAAAATTTTCAGTTACGGTTCTATATAGTTCTTCTTCCTCATTGACATTTTATTAAACAATTAGCCTACAGACTGCATTTTACTCAATTTTCCCACTTTTTCTTAACAATATTTCTTCTTTAACCTGTCCATGTACTCTAGCTATGTTTCAATTTGAAAATTAGAGCCAAATGGAGGCTTCCACACATTTTTTGAAATTCTTCTCATGGAGTCAAACATGTCATATACGACTGTAATTTTTTTTTGTACAATCTTGGTTTCAGCCAATGTAGCCCCAATGTTGCAACCACAGCTTTGCTACCAGATTGTAACATACCCAACTTTGTACTCTGTTAAGTATATGACATGCTCCTTGAGACCACTAAATTTCAAATTGTTGATCTGACACCATCTCTAAAATCACATTTTTTGATACCTTTCTTTATTGTCTTAATGTTAGTTGACCAACAAATGCAGGCACTATGATGCAGGTATATACAATATAATTAAACCATTCGTCACCATGTCCCCATAAATTATAATGCAGTCTTAAACCTGCAAATAGAACTAATTCAACAAAATCACAAGTAAATTGAACCTTTATGTTTCTGGTAATTATCCAAGAACTGCCTGTAGAAGAAGGATGTTCCACCTAACCTTAGGTTCCCTGCTGCACCGAATCTCTTTGCAATAGAGGCCGCGACCTTTGAGCTGAAGTTATGATTCAACAAGGGAAAATTCCCTATGGTTGGCCCTTTTTTTTTCTCAACCAAATTCCTAGGTTGACAGTGAATTTTCACCTACAACAATCTCAATCCATGGCCTTCTTTCCTCATCAGCCTGCAGAACCCAAGGAATGGAATCCTCTTCTCTGCTAAACAGTGCTTTAGGCTAGCCCACTTCCCTCCAAGGCTCCAAAACAAGTTCTCCAAGAAATCTCATTGCTGTGATTCTGGGGATTCTCAACTGTAGTTCAAAATCCTTTAAATAATAGCAGCATGGCATAACTTTGATTACTGTAAACACATGGCAACTGCGCTCGAAGGGAACTCTTCCAAATTTCCACAGCAGAATGGTATTTCAAGCTCTCCCAAATTTTCCAACTGAGTGGCAATTTGAACCCTCCCAACAAATGATAATTCAAATTCCCCTACTGAATGGTAATTCAATCTGCATAGTAATTCTCAGTCTCCTTGCATAGGTTGCATAGTTTGCATGGCATGAAGTGGCCTTGTAGGCTACGGACGTGCTTCATGCAATTAATCCAAAAAGCTTAATAAAACAAGGATTAATTATAAATGAGTTTAATAATCAAAGTTTCTAAGACTTAGATTATGTCACTAGTTAAGGCCTTTCCTCCTTTCTCCCATAGCCCCTTAAGGCTGTTATAAGCGCCCCCCATTTCATTTCTTACTTCCAATGTTGTTCTTCCTATTCTGCAGCCTGTTGGTTGTTTATACTAACCTTCAATGTTCAGTCACAAATTATTTTTGTCTGGCAGCTGGCTTATAGCTGTTCTTCATACACACACACATACATTACTGGTCTGAGGATAAAAATGAGGTATTACAACCATCATCGAGATGTCTAGCTCCCTAAAAATTGAGTCTTGATAAAAGCTTTGAAGAGGGAATTTAGTTTGCAAACTGCTTACAGGTGAGCGACAGGCCTTCATGACACGCATAGTTTATTTGTTAATGGGAAGTTGGTCTTCCCTTTTTGAATTCAGTGATCACTATAATAAGATCAACAACAATTATATGTTCTGGGAAGTTGCTTCATCTTTTAAAAGCGTGTGCTATAATAACTGCTAAGATTTAAATGTTAGCCATGCAGACTTTTCATTTGTTGGTAGGGAAGCGATGTAACAAGCACTGATACTTATTCACCAGTTGTGTAAATCTTATACATTAAAGTTTTTACATCTTTTATTGCATTAGAAGCTTTTGAAAATTGTCTCTTTGTATGATCCATTCAGATCGGTTTTGTTATAAGCACATTTCATATTATCACCTATTCTTCCTCTTATTGAAACTAGATAGATTTATTTATATTAAAATGGTTCTTTATGGGGTTACCTCAATAGCTATTTGCAAAAGGGTTGCCAACTTGTCTAATGTTAGTAGAAGCAAATACCAAGTCTTTGGAGGTTTACTTAACTACTGTACTGTTTGCTATAGACTACAATCTAAATAGACAATAAGCATATTAATGCCCATGTCCTGGTATTATCACTTTTGTAATATATATATATAGTATATATATATATATATATATTATATATTATATATTGGTTTACCAGAGCCAATCACTAAACCTTTCCCATTATAATTGATAGATATTTAACACGGAATAAAATGACCTGACAAATTTGTTTGCATTGCACACTTATTTCTAATTATTAATTAGGGGTCTATTTGATACCGTCTTGAATGGGTGGTTAGAAGGGGTGCCTCTTGGTAAAGTTTTCCTAATGACTTACTAATTACAGACTTGCTAAAATTTATATAACATCAAGTAAAATTTTGGCATAATTGTTGGTCCTTATGTCTCACCAAAGTAGAAAGGATCAATGCTTTAAGGCAATAGTTGCTACAATCATGTTTCATTATGGTTGACCATTCATTACTTGGAGCTGCCAGTTGATGGCCTTCATCATGCTGGGAAATAACCTAAGTTGCATGAAACGGGGAAACGGGTACGAGTTTCCGAAGCGGGCACGGATACGAAACGTGACCCCCCCAAATTTTGGAAATGGAAACGCAATATATATATATATATATTAGGACATTTAAGAAATATGTGCAATCATAAAGCATATATGATACATTCTAATTTATTACATTATGATTAAATTGTCAATGCATAAACTATAAGTCTCTAAATTTACATCACATTTACTCATGAATGATCACATAATGAAAATAGCAATATGCAAAATCAGCTACAAGAAATTTCTAATTTCTTGTCTCATGCTTGATTGGGAGTCTTTTCTTACATTGTCGAATGACCTTAGTGCTCTTGATTAACTACAAGTTCCATAAGCTAGTATTCTACGTGCTATTGATTAATAGGAGTCTCCCCTGCATAGAGGGCTTGGTTCTCTTGATTAAATACAAGTTCTATACCCTAGTACATGACAAATCCAATGGAAACATTGTAATCCCCCCAATTCTGAAATCCTGAAAAACAGATAAGTTTGCTAGATTTTGAGTGAGATCTAAAATTCTACTTTCTCCATATGAAATCCAATGAGGGCGAAACCATTCTCAAACATCCTGAGTCATTTCATGGTAATGTTAAAAATTTAAGTAAAATGATGAAAATGAAAAATAAAGGAGAATAGGAGAATGTCACTTGAAAATGAAAAATAAAGGAGAATAGGAGAATTTAACATTACCATGTACTGCGTATCAACACTAAGGCCATAGGTTTGAACATTAGGTTGTCCCACTCAAAACAATCCTCTTTTTTATAACTTGAGAGGCATCTAGAAGATATTTTAGTCACCCAATAAAAAATTAGAAGCGAAAAAATAAATAAAAAATACAAGAAAAAGTCAATTTAGAAGAGGAAACTCCGTCGTATGACTTGGAAATGTGTTTCCGGCCGTACTGGCCACGTTTCCTCCTCGAGAAACGGGTCAGTATGGCCAAAACACGTTTCCAGGCTGTATGGTACGAGTTTCCTCGTTTCCGTTTTGTTTCCGGCTGGAAACAGACTCTTCTCCAATGTTTCCTGCAACTTAGGAAATAACTAATCAGTCAAGATTCGCTAACTAATGCACCTGACTTGCTGCTTGAATTAGTGATCTTTTTGGAATACTAGGAAAATTGTATAAATTTGGATGAGGGCCATGCCTTTCAGATGCATAGTTTGTCACAAGAGTACTTGGTTTGTTGAAGAACAGAGATTTGTAGAGATTGTCCAGAGAGGACTGGAATGCTAACAACTGTCTAAAAACTGCTTTGGAAAAGTAAAGTTACTTCTGGAACACAGTGCTTTAGGTGGACTGCTCCTTCCTGTTGTTTTCTGTGGAAAGCAGGGTTGTCCTTCAATCACCATTGTTCTTTGTTCCATAGAGCATCGTTGGTGCTACGTTGGTAACTGATGGTAACTTTCCTTGGGCTGTTAAAAAATGATAATCAAGATTCAATTCCTTTTAAATTGGGAAAATAATATCCTTGTGGTGTAAAGGAAAAGCCCGTGGACATTATTCCACAAAATTTCTGGACTTAATTTGAATTTTATAAAAATCTGGGAAATGCTGGTGTTGGAGGGTTCTTTTTGACAAAGTATATATTTTTAGCTTACATCGGAATCTATATGTCTTACATCGGAATCTATATGTCCAACTTCAAAAATTTTTAAGTTAACATTTTTGTTAAGATATTTGAAGCTGGCCATTTTAAATTGTGTGAAGAAATTGTTGATACAAAGTGGTTTGAAGTTGATGATTCAAGCATTCAAGGGTCAGGTTGATAATCTTCACCATGGAATTCAATTTTTAATGGAAGAGGTGTTCTAATATACCTGCCTTTAATGAAGTTAATTTCAAGCATATCTACAGCGACAAAAAACCACCTCGTTGTTGTACTAAGGCAATGGTTTATTTTGCAGCCAAACGATCTATGGTAAACAACCTTTTTAATATGCCGTTGCAGAGAATTTTAATTTTAAAGCAGCTTGACTCAATTTCTTTGTGTTTCATAATGAACAGTTGGCCACTGATCAAGTTATTGTATGTCTAAGCCATGTGTGTATCTTTATGAATGCTGTAGATCTGTTAAAATTGCTTGGTCCTTTGTTCAGTATTTTGTAAGACTTGACCTAAACCTAATGTGGCTACTTTGGGATTGGATTTTGATCAATTTATTCTCAACAGATTATCTAACTTGGATGTTATTTCACACAAAATATGTGGAGCTGATCTTAGGGAAACAAAAATTTGATGAAAACGTAATTATTGTGCTTGATTTATTTGTTTCTCCCTCCTTGTTTAACATTTTCCATTTGATAGGTTTTATGGTTGTGTCCTGATTTTGTCATTTTTACTCCTTTAATATTTGGTAGCTTGCACTATCTGGCCAGAATATCAAGTACTATAAAGACTGTTCGTGCACAATTTTAAATCAATCACAAGTAACTATCTTAAACGATGTACTTTTTTTGTGTGTGTGAAAGGTTTGCCTTTCAATTACTGAAAAAGAGTTTTGCAAGCCATAGTTTTCTGTGTTACTGGTCTGTCTGCTAGGAAACCAACCCAGTTACACAGATTGAGTGGCTTGAGATTATAAGTGTCCCGTTTCAACAGATTAACAGACAAAAAACAAAAATTACACCAATGAGCATGAAGATACATGATAGCAGAAATATAAGAGCTCTGTTTTCTAGATCTATTATGGCCTAGCCAGAGCAGAAATATGAGAGCAGAAATATAAGAGCTCTGTTTTCCAGAGCTATTATGGCCTAGCCAGAGGAAAAATTCACTAGACATTGACTATTAAGACACACGATTGGAGTGCTCAGAAACCTGGAGAAGCCTTGGAACAGGCCGCGGGTGCTGAGAAGCTCTAGCTTCAGACTGCCAGTGAGACACGAGCCCCGGCAACCACTGTGAACCACCGCTGGACTACAACAGTGAACTGCAACCGAGCAATCTCAACAAACAGGACAAGGAGTAACCTCTGTGAAACCTCTCCAGCATACAGAGCGAAGAGTGAGCCATGGCAGAGCAAGTTCAATAAGCCATGATGAAGCCTCCCCAGCAAACTTGACCACAAAGAGTTTCCGAAAGAGCAGGGGAGACAGCTGTATTGAGAGGCTTTGATGCTTTGTGCTACGCGCAACTATCCATGTGAAACCATTACCCAGATTGCGAATGAGAGACCACCTGATGCCTGGAAACTGGAAAGGAGAGACCAGAAGGCTGGTTTGAGATTAAAACCCTTGGCTGACCGAAAGGACGCAGAGCATTGTCCTGGAGAGCCGAATTCTCATTGAGAGTCTTGGTGGTCAGCTGAAATTCCATATCCACCATGCAAGCCTGGGTGGATGTAGATTGCTGCACGAGGGGAGAATGGCGACAGAGACGCTCCAATTCCGTGTCTACCAATGGCGATGTACAGGCCAGCCATTGGAAGTGGGGTCATGATAAAGATCACAGGCAATGCAGCCATGAACCGGCAGCCAGGAGACGCTATGCATAGTTGACAGGAATGACGGATTAAGATTGCAACACACCATGTTTGGAGGCGGGTTTAAAGAAGTGTGCAGGCTGCCACCACAAGACAACGTTGATGGGAGCCACTCTGGATAATGATTAGGCTGCATAATGAGATTGCAAGCGATGGAAGGGACAGAGTATGAAAACCAGGAGCGAGTAGTTGCCTCCATCGCACCAGTATTAATTCAAGCGTGCCGACCTGCAGAGAGACTTATGCCATGGGCCAGATGACCACCTGATCCACACGTTCTTGTAATGGTTGATACAAATGGCTAATATGAGCACCTGCTGTGGGGGACTTAAACGATGTCATTCAAAAAGATTGCTAAAAATAGAAACAGTTAGTCTGACTGTAGGCTTAACAAAATCCTTAGGAGGGAAAAATTATAGATCTTAATTTATTTTTGTGCAGAATGGCCCTCAGATTGATCTTGCAAAATTCTAAGACACTGGAGTAAATATCTTACACTTCAAAAAAATACTAAAAATGGTAAACATTTAGTCAGAGTAACTGACTGTAGGCTTTAACAGAATCCTCTGAGTGGGAAAAGTTTACTGAGGTCTTAATTTGTGTTTTTGCAGAATGGCTTTTAGAATGGCAAGTAATAGTGATATATGTGCATAGGTGAAAGTACAAGAAAGCTACCCACAAGAGTGCAAACCCAAAGGCAGCTTTACTGATCAGTGAAGATTGACATGTAGTAGTGGACTAAAGCTAGATTTTCAGCTGCCTCCACGGGAAAAGATGACAGCAGCGCTAATCAAAATTATCCTTGATATATTTCTTGATACTGTTCATAGTTCAGTGTAAACTTCTCTTACATAATGATTGCATTTTTTAAAATAATATTCTTGTTAAGAGTTCCTACCTGGTCCCAATAGACTGTTCACCTGAAATTATAGATGCTGAAAAAAGAATCCGATTAAAAGCTTTGAATATGTACATAAATCAAGAATTTAGGAGATGCATGTCAAAGTAAAGGTTCTAATTTATAAGTTCCTGCTGAACACATTGAAAAAATACAAGTCATTCACAGCAAACGTTCACACTTTGTTAAGACCCTTTAAAAGACATAGATTCATTACCTTCCTATGTTTTGTGCCGCCTTTTTTGATATGGGCTACGATACTGGAACCCTTTTTAACCAAAGATTTCTAACTCTTAATTGTTTTGTTGCAGAGCACTATTTGTAGGCATGCTGTTTTGGTAGAAAAGTTTGTGCCATCAGAAATCTAGTGTAAACTTGAGACTGAATTGTCCCACCAAAGAGAAGGTTGAAAATCCCTTCTAAGTAGCAGAACACTTTGACAACAGATGTGTTTTTTTAGGGCAAGAAATTGTTGACTGGAATGGGCCTTGAAGGATGTTGTGGCTATTGAACAGTCTTGGAGATTGAGGTCAGTTTTAAGACTTAAATCTAGTGAGGTTTTTAGTTTGCCAATCAATTATTGTCTTCTCAATCATCAGAGAGCCTTGGAAATTGTAATACTATGGGCAGCCTTGCCTGGAAACTGGGCAAGCTTCTGCATTTCTTTCATGCTGTGTGATGCTCCATATTTTGCGTTTATGAGCTCCCAATGGTACTTTTTAGTACAGGGCTTAAGAAGAAGATATTGTAAACTTCGTTGTATCATAATTTATTATAACTAATCCATTTTTGACCCCTTTTTGACTGAGTAAAAATGATTTGTGTGATTAAGTATCCTAGGTTTGTTCTCACACGTGTGAAATATCACATATTTAAGACTTGTGTGCGTGTAGTTCAGAAAACTAGATAAAGCTAGTGGTTATTGCAAAACATAAAAAATGTATGCCTGAAAAATACATTACAGGAAAGTCCGGGCTGTTCTTCTCAGCGTGATCATTCGTCATTGAATATGGATTAACCTCTAGCCTTTTGTCTTTGTAATTTGCTTTGAGAAATGCCCTGAGATTGGGACATAACTGCATAATATACTTCCTTTGGCTTATGTGCCAGTTCTGATGGGTATCTGTTCTGCTAAATTACCCAGGTCTTGCACTGGCTTCATCCCATCTGTGATACCATTTAGGTGGGGGCAGACTACAGTTTGAATGGAACACTGGTGGGTGGATTGATACTGTCACCCTTGCCAGCAAACCAAGACCCTGTTTGTAACTTCGAGCGTTTAATTGGATTGTTAAATATTTGGGGCCTGTTGATCTTTTACATTTTCGTTCCTTTTTAAAAGAATCATCAGGCTTCATACGTTCTTCAAAAGTCTGTGTTTTTCCAATGGACGGAGGCAATATTTACCCAGCAGGCATCCTTTTACATTTTGGAAAAAATTAACATGTTTGACAAACAATTCACAAAATTTTCAGACGGTTTTCTAACATAAATCTATATAATCTGACAATGTCAGCAAAACTTACAATGTTAATAATTTTCGGTTTTGTTCCGAAAAGTTAAAATCGCCACCTACACCGTATCATAACATGAAATTCTTATTCGCTTCACGTTTGTCTTTTAGGGTGCCGGCAATTTCCTTTCTCAAATGCTCTTCGTCCTTTATGGTAGGTAAAAGTCATTTTATTATTTTTACTATTTTTTTATCCACACACTTTGCTGAATTTTCCTTGAATTTTATTACTTGTTTTGCATTTATGGTCGTTTGTGTTATGTAAATGTTATTTTATTATTTTTTTGGGAAGAACGATAACCAGAAATAGAAAGAGGAGAAATGGCGAAGTCCTGCAAAGGATTAGCGATGGAGTTAGTCAAGTGTCTCAGCAACTCACTGTCTACTGCAACAAGATTCGTTTTCTTAAAGCTTTAAATCTTGAATGTCATTGAAAATTTTCAACATAAATATATAGTCAAGCTTTAATTAGGGAGTAAATATACAGTCCCAGCAGTGTGAGTAGTGTGGTCAGCAGTGAGAGCAGTGAGCAGTGTCAGCGCAGGGAGATTTTATGCAACGGAAGTATCGAGCAACGAGCAAGGAGCAACAAATGCATTCAAACATGACAAAGGAACAAGAAATTTCAGAACATGTGGAGACAAATGATTTAAGACAAGTGAAAATTGCCTCATCTGCCAAAGTTGGGAAATGGATTTAGGTCAATGCCAAACAATATTGGGGCATTTTAAAACGAAGAATAACCCGTTTAAAATGGGAGCAAACAAGGAAGAAACGGTCGAAAAAGAAAAGTACTCAAGCCCTTCGCAAAAAGCACTCAAACAAGTCTCCTCTACAAGCACATGGCAACAAAAAGTCTAGAGAAAAAGTCATTGGTGATTCTGTCGTATATAGTCCCACATCCACACCTTTCACTTGGTCATCTGATCTTTATGTGAAAGAATTGTTAAATGCAAAACAAAGGTTGAAGGTTTTAGAAGCTAAAGGGCAAAAGTACTCAAGCCCTTCGCAAAAAGCACTCAAACAAGTCTCCTCTACAAGCACATGGCAACAAAAAGTCTAGAGAAAAAGTCATTGGTGATTCTGTCGTATATAGTCCCACATCCACACCTTTCACTTGGTCATCTGATCTTTATGTGAAAGAATTGTTAAATGCAAAACAAAGGTTGAAGGTTTTAGAAGCTAAAGGGCAAAAGTACTCAAGCCCTTCGCAAAAAGCACTCAAACAAGTCTCCTCTACAAGCACATGGCAACAAAAAGTCTAGAGAAAAAGTCATTGGTGATTCTGTCGTATATAGTCCCACATCCACACCTTTCACTTGGTCATCTGATCTTTATGTGAAAGAATTGTTAAATGCAAAACAAAGGTTGAAGGTTTTAGAAGCTAAAGGGCA
>APFE030470508.1:0-53653 GCA_000404065.3 Pinus taeda | reverse complement strand
TTAATATAGTGTAAAATAAATTGTGATTTAATATATATATATAAGCTTGGTAGGACTCTTCATTTTCTATTTATAATAAACAAGTTTACACTACTTAGATCGACTAGGTGGCCTTAACTTGTCCAGTGGGAAACCAAGTCTGGTCACTACCTGTGCTCGTTGTAAGCCATCCAAAAACAATAAAGTTATAGTCTTTCTAGCCAAGCTAGATATGTCTTTGTTTCATGGAGAGACTCTATATATCTATCTAACCTTATACATGCATAACGAAAAGTAAATGCTAACCACATATATAACAAAAGGAAACATGATAAACTTACTAGCCCTTCTGCTCCTCCGATGCTGATTCCACAGGTGTCGGATCTTTGACAGTTTCTCTAGGCATTTCAGATAGTTCCAGGATGCATGGGATATGTCTTTCAATTTTGTCCAATCTAATGTCGTGCTTGTGGAGTTGAAACTAATTTTTTTGCAGATTTTGTTTGTACCTTGGCATCCCTTGAAGAGAGACCACCATCCCCATCGAGATCTATTCCATGGCCTTACCCATCAAGCTTTTCATGAGCCAGTAGAGGTATAATGTCTCCTTGAATTGGGTTATCCTTCCTCTGGTATTCCCTGGGTCCGAGACTAGAGTCCAATTCTCCATCTCCTCCTCTGTCTGACTGCCTTGCTTAATTTCTTTCTCCCATTCTTCTAGCAAATTTCGGATGCCTTCATTCGTTCCATATCGATATGCCACCACTGCTTCACTGATGTCCATCGATTTCCTTCCGCTGCGGGGTTCCGATGTGCTCAGGTCCTTTGCCCTTCTAGGTTCCCGACCTCGTCTCCCATGTCCCCGTCCTCTCGCTAGTCGAGCTATAACACTATTGATCGAAACCTGTTCACATGAAATACTTGTTAACCGCAAACATTGTAACATATAATATCCATGGTTACTGTTCGGACTATAATTGCCAATGCCATCATTCTCCCCTTTCATTGCTTTTTTCCATTTTCTAGCTGCACCTGGGGCAAGATGGGTGGAGGTCCAATCTTGAGCAAGGTCCGGACTCCTAATACCTACTAATTTTGCGCCCTTCCCTCCCCATCGATTCCCGCACTCGGTGGTTCGCACGCCCCGACCAAGACTATGCAATGAAGCTAAATCTCAACCCGACCCTATTCCCCTCTGCCCAGTAAGCCATAAGCATGCCGCTGCTGTCATCATGCCCGACATCCCCCTCATGGGTCCTATCTGGTTTCTTAGTGCAGTGATTCCTATCAATGCCCCATGGTTTTCCATGGTTGCGACCGTTGTCTCAGCGGCCTACTCAACACACTAGATGCCCTTTGCCACCCTTAACCTCCAGTGCCAAATTTTTGCCTACTTGGCCCCAACAATTAGCCTCTCCCATCCCATAGTTTGCGTATCCTTGGTTTCCCTTGCCCCCCAACTCAAGGTCCACACAACCATATGTGAGGTATAATCCTGACAGGCTCACAACAAGGATGCATAGCCAGTCTAAAGCCGCATGGTGCCTCCTCCATATCCCTCTACGCTTCTCCCAATTCCCCTTCTTGGGTATCTCCCTCTCCCCCCAAGCAGGAATCCAACCAGGTCGACATATCCCCCCAACAAGAATCAAACCAGGTCGACATTGCAAAGGAGACGAAAAGCCAAGATACATACCCGTTTTCGCTCCAAGGATGATGCTACAGTTTCCGTCATCTTCCCTCTCTGCTGCTGCTGCTCCTTACTCCACATACCAAATTACGTTTCATACCTGTCTGTCTCGGCTTAATTATTATCTGCCCCATCTCCCTCCTGTCATTGTTGCCACCTTTCCCACCACCCTTGCATGTACTCATGTCAAGAACCACTGCACCCATTGCTTTGAGCGTGTGGGGGGCAGTGGTACGTAATTCCCCTGTCCTCATTACTGCCGGCAGACACCTCCATCCTTCGACACGCACTCTGATTGGGGTATATATATATTTTGAAAGCTAATATAAATGGTTTAAATGTTTTTTTGGAAAGAAAAAAAATCAATAAATGGATTATATATAATAATATATATATATTCAAAGCCCTAAAATTAAAATAACTCTTAAATTTTTCTCCCCAAAAATCTTATAAATTGAGTTTTTTTTTTGCCTTCTTTTTCACTATGAAAAAAAAATAAAAATAGTTGTTTTGTTTTGTTTGTTTGTTTTTGTTAATGTGGGTTTTTTCTCGTAAAACAACAAAATTTCCCCAAATTACTCTTTAATTAGTCAAAATAGAAGGAAAACTAACATTTCAAATGTGAAAAACTCTCGTCGAATGTGCTATCGATGACAATGCGGCTCCTCCGCAAAATTGCTTCAAACTTTTTAACAAGACCGAGAAGATTTGATGTGATGTGATGAGTAGAAACAATGAATGTTATTTTATAGCAATGATTGTGAGATTGCTTCAACGTTTCTCTAATTTAGGATTAAAATTAAAATAAAAAAATTTAATATATAGCTACTATTACAGGTTTAGATTAGTCTTTATTCATTGTGGGATAAAAAATAAAATATTAAATTATAAAATAAATTTAGTTAACGTAGTCATGTAAATAATTAAATAGAAAAATTTTTACTTAAATAATTTAAATAGAAAAAATTTTATTTCAAAAAAACTTAAAACGAAAATTTCTGTAAACATTTTGAAAGAAAGTAGGGTGAGTTTTTTCAGACCAAAATTTATTAATATGTTTTCAAATAAATTTTAGATGAAAATTTTGGAGGGAAATATTTCAAAATGAAATTTTTGGAGGGAAAATTTTCGGCGAATTTTTTTTGGGGAAACTTTGGAAGCAAATTTGTTTTTGGGAAAATTTCAATCTCTAAGCTATAAATTGTCATTCAAAGTGCATTTGTATCATTCGAGATCTTCTGGTTGAAGGTCATGGATTTTTTTGATAACGAAGTTTTTCTTTCTGTAACATCAACATCTTCGTCATGCAATAACTCTATTCATTTTGGTTAATGTAACAAAAATTCTTTCATTATGAATAAAGAGACAAATTTTCCACTTGGTCTTAATTTTAAGGATGATGTGAGCAACATTGATGAAGGGCAACAAAAACAATTTCCTGTGAATAGAGAGTCAATTTTTCCGCTTAATCTTAATGCTAAGGATTATGAGAGCACCACGGACGAAGGGAAGGATGCAAAATTTCCAATAAATAAAGAGTCAAATTTTCTACTTAGTCATAATACTAAGGATTATGAGAGCACCACTCATGAACGGGGGATGAAGAATTTCCAGGGTAAAATTTTCCACATTGTTCTAATCTTAAGGATTATGATAGCACCAGTGAGGAAGGGGATGGCAAAGATGAACAATTTCCAGCAAATAGAGATTCAAGGTTTCCAATTAACCATAATCCTAAGGATTATGAGAGCACCATTGACGAAGGGGAGGATGAAAGATTTCCATTAAATAGAAATTCAAAGTATCCTCTTAGTCCTAATCCGAAGGATTATGAGACCACCACTAGTGAAGGGGAGGATGAAGAATTTCCTGCTAATGATAATTTGACTATGAATAGAGAGTCATATTTTCCACTTAGTCATAATCCTAAGGATTATGCAAGCATCGGTTATGAAGGGGAGGATGAAGAGTTTTTTGCAAATGATAATTTTAGAGGCAGAATTTTGAATAATGCATTTTCTCCAAGTGAATATTTCAAAGGCACTCATGGTGATGACGAATTGAATACTCCAAGGGAGGATTCCAAAAGCACGGATGAAGATGGTGAAGAATTTCGTCCGATTTAGGATTTCAAAAGCACAGAGGTTGGTAGTGAAGAATTTCCTTTAAGTGAGGTTGGTAATGAATATTTTCCAAGCAATGATGGTGATGAATTTTTTAATTTTGTTCAGAGTGGTCATAATGAATATTATATTCCTCCTAATGATGATGGAAATGCTTCTACAAAGAACAATGAAATGATGGAAACGTTGCAAGCAAATATTATATCTAGGAGTAGGAGTAGACAATTTGATATCAATCCAAAATATTCTAGTTATACAAGGTTTAGGATATAATATCTCATAAATTGAAGTTCTATTGGTGATCTGACTGCAAGTGAATGTTGTTGAAAGGATTACTTGAAACATATGAATTTAAAGTTTGCTTTGGATCTAAGGAAGAGATATTTAACAATAAATAAAAGCATGCAAAATTCATTTTTAGTGGGTTGCATGCAATCTACACTAGCAGGTTATGTTATCATATTGAGAATGTATTGATTTGTAGAAGGACTTTCAAAATGTTGCATTCAATTCATAATTTTTCGTTTGTCAAGAATCCAAGAAAGATTGGAAAAAGATCCCACATATTATTCAGAAATAAGTTATAAAAGAGAGGTTGGACCATCAACAATTACCTCAATGTGATGGATGAAAGACTTCTTTTGAAAGCATGGAGAGTGTATGCCAAATAAAGGCACGGTACATATTCCAGATAATTTCTCAAGATGAGAAATCTACACCTTATACAAAGAATACATAGTAGGTGCTAAAGGAGATGGTAATTTTATTACATATTCATATTTTACAAGGATATGGAAGAACAAATTCGACAATGTTTGTATTCTTAAGAAGACAAGGATGCGGGTTTACAGTAAATGTGCTTCTCTTAAATAAAAAAGGGATAAATGTCAAGGGGCATAAAGAGATATGTATTCATAACATTATTTTTAAAAATTAGTTAGTTATTAACTATGAAAATATATTTATTAATATGTTTATTTTATTTTATGTGCAAATTCCATTGTCAAAGCACTTCAAGAGAATCACAATCAACAAACAAGTGAAAGACAAAAATTGTATAAGCATCGAAAGAATATGATAATCCAAATAAATATTTGGGTTTGATAATTGATGGTATGGACCTAAAGAAAACACTTCTGCCACATTTTTTCTGCACATCAAAAAAATTATAGGATGAAAATTTTATTCAGTTTCACTTGGTTAGTTGTATGGTTTTTGTTGCTTGCAACAATTGTGGTTAAGCAGACTCCAACACTTATTGTCAACTCGGGGGGTTTCTCAAACTTAGAAGTGAAGCACATGAAATCCCAAAAATGATATGAACTTTTCCTAACTCTATTCCCACTTCCTTAATTACAATCTTGCAAAATCAAAAAAGAAAAGATCACTCGACAATTTACACCAAAGAAATTCTAGTGCTAAAATATGAAAGAAAGTAGTTTTGCGAAGAAATAAATAAAAGGAACTTCCAAACTTTTATAAGTAATCATGATTAATAATTGGACCCTATCTTTCGTATAGTTGTATGTCCAATTAATAATTGGACCCTTGAAGATATCTAACTTCTTTATAGATCTTTCTCCCTGCACTGAGTTGTTATTCCTGTACTCCTGCAATATTCTTGCACTAGTACTGGAACAAATTTTATATGTTAGAAGTATATTCTACACTTGTACTAAAGATTTTTGTCCTCATGCAGGGGCTCTAAGTCTTAGGACTAGAGCACTCTGTTCTTGTATTAGGATATTGATTCATGTACTGGAACAAAGATTCTTGCACCAAGTTTTCAAATTTATTTCATAAAAGAATAAAGACTCTGTTACCTTAGGCAAAGAATTTGCAAATGTGAACAAGACTTTGAAATAGATTTCACAAATAGAAAGATGCTTCAACCCAACTTAACCTCAAAATAAGAATTAACTTCGAAAGTCAAAGCACACTTTTCTTCAATCAAGGAACTCTTTCATGCACTTAAAGAAATCATCCAATTGTGACAGCAAGCTTTATCCATGTAATAATTTTTCACATAAATCCGATATGCCTTTTTAACCTTCTTAATTCAAAAGGTTCACTTTGAAATAATCAGATGTGGAGTTCGATCCTTTCTTTAAAGGTGTAAAGTACAGGTACATATTAATGCGTTATAATATCGTTAATTCCTTAATTACCAAAGCATATTCAATCTAGAATATCAAGAATACTTCTAAAAGATGAACACTCACTTGCAGAAACACATCAAGATCCTTATGATAGAAAAGAACAAAAGACTTCGTTGTAATAAACCAAATAAATCAAATTGCAGCATTGTAAATGCACTAGTGTAGGAATAACGTGCATGCACAATCCAGGCAGAAATAATAATAAGCTTTGAAAAGAAAAATTATAAAAAGGTAAGATCAAACTTAGTTAAGCATGCACACCATTGATCCGTCACACAATGGTTATAAATGAAATTGAACGGATCCGTCACACAATGGCTATAAATGAAATCGAACGTGAACTTTGTGAAAGAAAATGCACGATTCTTGGAATAGTGCAGGAATAAGGAAGTTGCGAGGTTAAAACAAAGGTCTAAGGTTATGAATTTGAAGTATGAAAGGGATTAAAAAATGAAACGATTTAGCCTACCAACATCATCACCTTCCTATGTTGTTGTGTATTGTCACACAACCTTTACCTGCTACAAAAAATCCAAAACAAAGAAGCCTCCCTTCAATCCCGAACTTGTATGCTAATCCCTACTTTCACGGTCTTTTGCTTCTTGCCTCGAGCCTTCTTGAGTTGCTTGGTCATCTTTTAAAGATGTTTATAGCACTTTGATGCCCTGAATTTCCATATCTTAAATTTTATTTTCTTCTCTTTCACTTCTCCTGCCAACTCTACATTTATATGCTTTTGCACTGTATCCTGCTCTTTTATGGCTTGGTTTAATGTCTCCAAGTTGTAAACATGCTGCTTGAGCTCTTTTATCGCACTGTTCAGATATAGGGTGGAGTTTCCTATCCCAATTCCTTTAGTGCAGACTTCTCGACAGTCTATTCCAAACATGTGCTGACATCATTAGGGTCAATGTTATCCTGGCTACTCAATTCTTGGATTTCAACATCGTCAAGGGTTTCAATACCCATAATTTCAATGCCACTAAGGGTCTCAGTACCTGGAACTTCAATGTTATCAAGGGCCTCAGTACCATGCACATTCACCTTACCAGGGGTTTCAATACCCGAAACTTCAATGTTATCAAGGGTCTCAATACCCTGCACATTCACCTTACCAGGGGTTTCAGTAGCCAAAATTTCAAAATTATCCAGGGCTTTAGTGCCCCGCGCCACATCATCCATTTGACTCTCCGTCGGGTCTTTGCTTGCAATGGGTATCATTTTTCTCTTCTTCATATTACCAAAGAGGACTAACAAGGGTGTGTCGTCTTCCTTCTTCGCATAATCTTCGTTGACCACTGTATTAGCAACAACCTCAGCGAGGACCGAGAGGTTATTGTTACTTGGTGAAGCAAGTGGTGGGTTTTCCATTAGTATCGAGGAGGTAAATTGAACAGGACCCGCCCTTGAAGAGGCAGTGCTTTTCTTGGCTGATCTCCTGGTCTCGGTAGGGCACAGGGTCAGGGTTTCTTATTTTCCTTCCTTGCTTGCACTCTTTTTCTTGGACGACTTCCTTGCACCTCGTCCTTGAAACTCCTTTAGAAATTCTTCCCAGGTCACATTTTTAACCTCCAGTTCCTTCTTGATTAAAATTATGATCAACCCGTGGTAGTATAACTTGTATGCAACTTGGCTTGACTTCTCTCTCTGAACACCTTTTGACATTTTCTCTAAGCTCCTAAGCAAATAATAGGGTAAATTGATGAGCTTACCATACTCAAAATGCAGAAGCAATCGTATGTGATACAGGAAGGTCAGTGGATAACGACCCTCGCAGGTGAGAAACTTATGCAATACGTAAAGGAGGTCCTTCCATTTCCCAAGCATAGCGCTACGTTGGAGATCGTTCTTCTAGTCCACCTTTTGCTTCGAGTCAACTACGGATCGACGCCACTAACTTCTTCTCAATCTTCTTCTTCTTAAACCATTGTTCTCCTACAACTGCTAAACCTGTAGCCTGAGATATGGACTCCTTTGTGATCGAAATTTCTAGCGAACCCACCTTGGCTCGGCTTCCATCAAAAATTGTCGGTGCCACGACTGAGTTGAATCTGTCAAATGTTGTAGAAATGAGAAGAACCCAGATTCCTGCAATATTGCAAGACTGTTTCTATACTCGGTCATTTGATCCATCTCCTTCACGGACCGTGGTTTAGTCCTTACAAGCACCATTTCTCTGTTTGAATTCACCCAATCTCTCTCTAAAACTTTGGAAGAGTATTACAAATGAAAAACTCAAAGATTTGTCGAGAGATTTATGATGGTCGAGCTATACATCCACCACTATATTGGCCACCTTCCAAATGATCATGCTCCATCATTAAGATCACACTCCTGGGACGGGTGTGAATACGAATTGGTTCAAGTACAGATAGGCGATGATGATTGTGAAAGATGACGGTTGAGATAATGATTTGATGTAATGGTCATGCGAGGTCGGATATGAGCTAAGGCCATTATTGACAGGTGATGAGTCTATTCAAGAAGAGGTAAGTATTCGATTTCGGGAGAATCGTACCATCCCACATTCACTTCATGATCTCACATAAGGTGTACTCAGTACTGATTAAAAAGATGATATTTCATAACCTAAAATATCTTTGTACTTAAATGATCTCTTCCTAATTTAGTAAATGATAAAACAAAGTGTTAACCATAATACAAATTATTGAAAGCCATGATCCACAAGTGGTGTGGTCATTCTTCTTGTACAAAAAATTTACGAAACAAAGATAAGCTTTTCAATTCACATTTTTTGCACCAAGTTTTCCTGCACTGTATTTGCATTGAGACCATTGTTCCTGCCCCAGAACATGTGTTTTCATAATTGGGCACGGTCAGTGGTGCAGATTCTTGTACTGGACGCGCTCAGTGGTGCAAATTCTTGTACTGGACGTCCCTGCACTGAACATGCTTGCACTTAAACATTGCTGCACTTGAACATGCCTGCACTTGAACATGCTTGCACTCGAACACACATTCCTGCACCAGGGATATTTGTAGGGATATTTGTAGCATATCTGGAAAGAGAAAGGGAACCAATTTTTTTTATGATAAGATATAATTCATAGGTTGGATTTGAAAAATTTGTTGGATATATAAGGGAGGTTTTATTCGCCAGTCTTTAGTGTTGATATATACCTTTCGATCTGACTTGTGAGTTCACATCAGATCCTGCAGTCGATCCATGAGGGAAAAAAAGAAGTGGGAAAAAGGTAAATTTTAGAATGGGAAGGAAATTA
Organism: Pinus taeda; assembly: GCA_000404065.3. Lineage (NCBI taxonomy): Eukaryota > Viridiplantae > Streptophyta > Pinopsida > Pinales > Pinaceae > Pinus > Pinus taeda. Next base: position 44,460 of record APFE030470508.1, on the reverse strand, counting down.
CGATAGAAAATTCAAGAGTGAGACCACCAAGAGGGACAAATCGAAAAGGGATTTTGGGGAAAAAATTCAAGGGGAAAAGAGGGAAATACGAAATCGGATAGGAAAAGTTTCTTTGGAGAAAGGGATGGTACACTTCATGGGATAAAAAGAAGAAAATAAAGGGAGTTTTTTTTACGAAAATGGGAATAGAAGTGAAATTTTTCACCTGAAATTTTCCTGTATAGTGTTGATTCGAAAAGTAAATGCAACAGGAATTGAGTGTTTGTTTGGATAAAAAATTTCGTGCCAGCTATCCCAAACATGGAGAAGGGCTCGGTTCCTACACTTGAACCTGCTTCTTCTTGGTGATAGTCAATACATCTAAAAATCAAGCAACATTCCTACTTTATTAGAATTTGATCTTCCTGCCAGCAAGCTGGTTTTCAGGTCGATCCTTCTACAATCGTGTCGGTAAAATTGATTTTCACAATCACAAGAAAATATTTTATTTTTACTTCTTTTTTTTGTTTAATTATTATTATTATTTTTTTGGATTTTCTTTAAATTTTATTTCAAGAGAGAAGAAATTAGATCACAACAGGCCGTCATAGACACCTACCCACTGAAGTTCAGACTGTTGCTGCTTTTGCTGCATGAAATCTTCCTTTGTGAGGGGCTGAAAGTATGTTTTAAGCCTATGCCCATTCACAAGGAAAACTGGATTTCGTCCATCTATAGTTTTGACTTCTACAACCCCATTGTCAAAAACTTGAATTACCTCATATGTTACCCATCCGATGAGTATGGAACTTTCCTTTAAAATGTTTAAATTTAAAGTCATAGAGAAGTACCAGATCACCTGGTTGGAACTGTTTCTCTTCTTGATAAACTTGTCATGCCATAAATTCATCCAACTTGTTTAACTGCAATAGACATTGCTGCTATGCTTCTGAGAGATCTAGACCCAATTGAACTGCAGTTCTAAAAGTCTTTATTTGAAATTTAATCGGCAAAAGGACTTGTTTTTCGTACACCAACTCATATGGTGTATGCCCCGTGCTATTCCTCCAAGTGGTTTGATAAGCCCATAAGGCTTCAGGCAATCGGCTGGCCCAATCCTTCCTGTGCTTGTTTACTGTTTTTGTGAGGATGGATTTGATCACCTTGTTTATAGATTTCACCTATCCATATTCTTGCGGGTGGTACGGTGTAGATTTCCTGTGCCGAATCTTATATTGATTCATGACTGCCCATACCAAGTTAGAAACAAATTGCGGTCCATTGTCAGAAACAATTTCTCTAGGAACACCGAATCTAGTAAAATTTTCACTAAATAGAAAATCAACAACAATTTTCTCAGTGGCAAAAGAAACAACTTTAGCCTCTACCCATTTAGTAACAAAATCAGTGCAAACCAAGATATGCTTTTTATTTAACGATGTGGGGTTTATGGGTCCTACGAAATCAATAGCCCAATTTTCAAAGGGCTCAATCATAACTTGAGGACATAAAGGCATTTGATTGGCTTGAACAGATTGACCCATCCGTTGACAACTATCACAACGCCTAACATATTGCTTGGCATCCTTAAACAAAGAAGGCCAAAAATAGCTAGTGCATAAAATTTTATATGCAATTCGTTTATCAGTGAAGTGGCTACTACAAGGTCCATTATGGGCAAATTTTAAGATATCAAACATTTCTTCCTCTCTCACACATCTACGAATAACAAGATCTGGTTTAGTGTAAAAGTGGTCTCCTTGTATCCAAGAATACGAAGCACTTTTTTGAATGATACTCCGCTTTTCACAAGTGGACAAGTGAGGTGATATTTTTCCGGTGACTGAATAGTTAGCTATGTCAACAAACCATGGGGATTTTGCTGACATAGAAAAAGATGTTTGTCAGGAAAATCATCATCAACAAGGATTACTTCACCAGGATTATCTAATCTAGAGCGATAATCAACTACAACATTAGACTTTCATGGTCTATCAATAATTGTAACAATGAATTCCTGTAATGAAAACAACCACCTAGTCACTCTACCACTAGTTAAAGGTTTATTCATTAAATACTTTATAGAAAAATGATCAGTATGCACATAAACTTCATATCCTGTAATGTAATGTCTGAATTTATTAATAACAAAAATAACGGATAAAAATTCTTTCTCAGTCACTGTATAGTTAAATTTGATAGATGACAAATTTTTACTGGTGTAATAAATAACATAGGGTTGTTTATTTTCCTCGTCCTGAAGTTGCGCCAATGGCAGTCTCTGAGGCATCAAAGGAAATGTGAAATCACAGGGACCAGTTTGGTCCTCTCAAAACTAGTGCCTGTACTATTTTTTCCTTCAATGTCTCAAATGACTGTTGGCAAGCTGTGGACCATGATAATTCACTATCCTTAGCTAATAATTGACAAAAAGGGGTAGCAATATTGGAAAAATTCTCAATGAATCTTCGGTAGTAACCAGCGTGTCCCAGCGAGCCTCTCACTTCCCTTTGTGTTTTGGGTGCAGGCAGACGAAAAATAACTTCAACTCTAGTGGGGTCTACCTGGATACCTTTTTTAGAAACCAAATAACCAATAACCACTTTTTCTTTGCACATTAATTTACATTTTTTATCACTCAAAGCAAGATGAGCCTCTTGGCAACGTAAAATCACTTTTTCTAGATTTTAAGAGCTTCATCAAATGAGTTACCAAACACAAAAAAATCATCCTTATAAATCTCAACACATTCAAGACCAACAAAAATAGCCAAGATTGCCCTCTGAAAGGTGGTGGGTGCATTACACAACCCGAAAGGAAGCACTCAATAAGAAAATGTACCCCAAGGGCATGTAAAGGTAGTTTTGTCTTGATCTGAGGGTGCAATCTGGATTTGGTTATACCCATTAAAGCAATCCAAAAATGAAAAGTACTTTTTACTGGCAAGAGTATCTAGCACCTGATCGATGAAAAGAATGGGAAAGTAATCCTTGAGAGCAGATTTGTTTACTTCTTGGTAATCAATGCAAATATGCCATATCCCATCTTTCTTGGGGACTATCACTAGTGGGGTGACCCATTGCCTGTCAAAAATGGGATAGATGAAATTAGTGTCTAAGAGTTTTTGTAATTCCTTTTTAACAATATCTCTTAGCACGAGATTCATTCGTCTCTGGGGTTGTTGGATAGGTCGGGCTCCCTCCTGAATGTAGATATGATGAGTACAAGTCTTAGGAGGAATGCCTTTCATGTTTTCATAACACTAAGCGAATGCATCCAGGTGATCTCGCAACAAGGTAACAGGGTGCTATTGTTGAGATGAATCCATGTTTGAGCTAATGTGTAGATATTTGCTTGGACTAATTTCAACAAGAGCGGTCTTGGGCTCAAGAGTATAGGAAGATGATGCTACGGTATGGGACGAGGAAGGTTGGGAATCATAATTTTCTTGAAAATCCATATTAAAGATATGATGAAGTGTGTCAGAGTTAGGCATAATGTCTAAATTGTGCAAGAAATCTCGTAATTCACCCTCCTGGGTAGACTCAGTATGATGATGAATCAAAGAAACAGATTGGGTCTCCTCATCACTGCTGTCATAATCTAACCATAAAGTGTCCTTGAGTTCCCGAATAAATCTAGCAGGTCGATACAAGGTGACCTTTTTCCTAGAGTCTCCATGTAAAATGTACATATCACCGGAGTGACATCCAATATAAGCATCGGCCGTCGCAAGCCATGGTCATCCCAGAATCAAAGGATGTCCTCCCATTGGATTCTTTGGCTGAAGCACAATGAAATTTGCGGGGTATTCCCATGAATTTATATTGACAACCACATGATCCAATACTCCACCGAGCTTGATTTTAGATCTGTCTGCAAGTTCAAGCATGGTGGGTGTAGGACGAATATGGTCCAAGCCAAGTTGTTCCTTGGTTTGCTTGGTCATAACATTGATGGTCGCCCCCGGGCCTATTAATACATTAGAGACAACGATATCACCTATCTAGACATAAAAAATTGGGTTTCCAGGATCTATATATTTCTCCATTGATACACATCCTGTCATTAACTCAGCTGCTCTACCAACAAACTGAATGGTTTGCAATTCTACTCTCTTCCTCCCTCGCTTTTTAAGACATAACTCCCTAATGATCTTTGTGCAGATGGGAATTTCTCTAATAGCATGAAGTAAAGGAACCATTATGCAAAGATTCCTTAACTTTGAAGCCAAAGTGGACTCGGGATCACTCTTCTTCATAACCAACCTCTCTAGATAGGGAGGCTGGTTTGAAGAAGATGGTGAATCTAAAGGTACAGGAATGGGATGAATGGTGAAATTTTCTCCCCAATGATCAACATGGGTTGTTGTAGTTTTTTTTTTGGGTTTAACTACCATTCCCGATCTCAATTGAAACTCATTTATCCCAACTGACAAGGTTCTATAGGTAGGATAAGGTGAGGGTCCAACTGAGTGAATCTAACACCTAGAGGAGGTCCTACTTCGACCTAACACCTTATTGTTATGATTCGGTACCGGTTGAACAAGTAGAGGAGGTCGAAGTAGAACTAGTGTAGGGGCCTAATACCTTATTGTTAGGATTCGGTACCAATTGAGCAAGTAGTTGAGGTTGTCTAAATGGTGGTGGAAAAGGAAATGGTGGAATTGGTTGACTCTGCTGAAGTAGAGAGGGAAAATATGGTTGTGACATATGGTGTGGTGCATATGAAGGAGGATATGTGGCATCTGAGCAAGATAGGAATGATATGAATGGTTTGGCCCTCTCAATCTTGTCGCCAAGGTTGAGAGGAATGTCCATGGTGAGAATTGTTTTCGTGTTGCCAATGATGAGAGTGATTATTATTATTATGATAGGAATATGGAGGTGCATTATAATCATAAAAATGTGTTTCAGGAACCATACTTGCACTTATCTGTGGCCAGTTCCTTCGCGCTCCCATAACATGTAATAGCTCAAGTTCAGAATGCTCTCCTTCAAATGCAACTTTCAATCCAAGTAAGGAGGGGCATTCCTCAGTGGCACGGTTCTCTGCACAAATTACACATTTATTAGCACTCTTTATATCAGTGGAACACTCTCTTAAAGGATGTTTTTTTCCTACATTTTGGATAAAAAAAGACAAGACTCTTGTTCTTTTTCTGGTTTTTGTTGAAATTTCAAAGAGTCCATTTGTTTGCTAACAATATTCATTATTTCAATTTTCATATTGTCCATTTTATTCGCCAAGCCAATAATCATCGCATATGTAGATCCTAGTTTGTTAGTTCTACTTCGACCTCCTTTAGTGGATCTAAATTGATTTCGTGAGAGCTTCTTGCACAAGTCACAAATTTGTTCAAAAGTTTTCTGAGCAATATCTTTTTGTCCTAACAAATTCAAATTATGTCTAGAATCCTCAGTAAGCCCTCGTAGGAACATGGTTTGAATGGTACTTAAATAAAATATGTGTTTGGACCTTTGGAGCATATACAAAAATCTCTCTAAGTAGTCCTCCAAAGTCTCATCATCACCTTGTACAATGGTGAAGATCTCGTCCTGCATTTCTCTAGTTTTACAATATTCCTGATATTTATTCAGAAACACTCTCTTCATTTGCTCCCAATAACTTATAGTGTTTCCTCCTAGTCCCATGAACTAGCACAATGCTGAATCCTTGAGAGTTGCAGGAAATAATTTTAATTTCTGGGCATTTGAAGAATAATCATAACTCCTACATAGTATATCAAACTCAAAAAGGAATGAATCTGGGTTTTCGTGCACCTTACCATGAAAATATGGAAGAGCTTAGGGTGAAATGTTCTTCATTTGTACATTTGCTTCTGAATTCACTATTGGAAATCCAAAAGTGGACTGCTCTTTATTTACCTGATTCTCACTAGTTCCCTCTGCATGGTCTTCATGATCAACCATTGTTGCGCCTCTAGTCAAATCACATTCAGAACATGAAGGTTGACTATTATTAAATTGGACTTCTCAATCACCATTAGCCTCCTTCTTCCCCTTCTTGGGTTGTGTCACACTTGAATCACTGTTTCCTGAATCCAAGTGGATCGTTCCGGCGTGATGAGTTTGGGTCTGCTTGGACTTTCTACTTGCAAAAGAATGTCCAATATAAGAAGATTTTTCAAATTTTTCGGTGTTTCGTCGGCCCTTATTGGGCTTCAGAACCTTACCTTTCTTAGGCATATATTTTTAAAATCAAACCCAAAAAAACAAGATTCAAACGCTGTAAAGAAAAGAATCTGTCAATTGTTGCAAAGAATAAAAAATCAACACTCACAAAATCCTTAAAACAATAGAAGCATACTGTAGAAAAAATAATAGCAGACTTACCCCTATTTCAGAAAATAGAAAATTCTTACCAATTTCAAATTGCCTCCCCGACAACGGCACCAAAATGTTGGGTGCATGAATTACGGTTAAGTAGATTCATTCAACACTTAATTGCCAACCCGAGTGTATTGTAAACTTAGAGGTGAAGCACAGGAAATGCCAGAAATGATATGAACTTTTGCTAACTCTATTCTTACTTCCTTAATTACAATCTTGTAGAATCGAAAAGAATAGATCACCCAACAATTTACACCAAAGAAATTCTAGCGCTGGAATATGAGAGAAAGCACTTTTGCGAAGAAATAAATAAAAGGAACTTTCAAACTCTTGTAAGCAATCTTGATTAATTGAAATGGAAATATGTCTATCTTCAGTATAGTTGTATGTCAGATTAATAATTGGACCCTTGAAGATATCTGACTTCTTTATAGATCTTTCTCCCTGCACTGAGCTGTTATTCCTGTACTCTTGTAATATTCTTGCACCAGTACCGGAACAAAGTTTCTATGGTGGAAGTATATTCTACACTTGTACTGAAGATTTCTTTCCTCATGCGGGGGCTCTAAGTCTTAGGACTAGAGCACTCTGTTCCTGTATCAGGATATTGATTGCTATACCGGAACAAAGATTCCTACACCAAGTTTTCAAATTTCTTTCATAAAAGAATAAAGAGTGTGTTACCCTAAGAAAAGAATTTGCAAAGGTGAATAGAACTTTGAAATAGCTTTCACAAACAGAAAGATGCTTCAACCCAACTTAACCTTAAAATAAGAATTAATTTTGAAAATCAAAGTACACTTTTCTTCAATCAAGGAACTCTTTCATGCACTTAAAGAAATCATCTAATTGAGACAACAAGGTTTATCCCTATAATAGTTATTCACATAAATCCGATCTACCATTTTAACCTTCTTAATTCAGAAAGGTTCACTTTGAAATAATTAGATGTGGAGTTTCATTTCCTTAAAAGTGTAAAGTACAGGTACAAATTAATGCGTTATAAAAACATTCATTCTGTAATTACCAAAGCATATTCAATTTAGAATATCAAGAATACTTCTAAAAGATGAGCATTCACTTGCAGAAACACATCAAGATCCTTATGATAGAAAAGAACGAAAGACTTCGTTATAATGAACCAAAGAAATCAAATTGCAGAACTGTAAATGCACTAGTGTAGGGATAGTGTGCTTGCACGATCTAGGCATAAATAATACTAAGCTTCGAAAAGAAAAATTACAAAAAGGTAAGATCAAACTTAGTTAAGAATGCACACCATGGATCCGTCATACAATGGCTATAAATGAAATCGAACATGAACTTTGTGAAAGAATAGAAGCATCTACTTAATTCATGCCTTGCATTAAAACAAAATCAACACACCTTTAACGAGAAAGAAGAATGCGAGGGAGAACGAGCTGGGTTGGTTGGGCCTTAAGCCAACCAGCTCATTTCCCTGTTTAGGAAACTTGGAAACTTAGCGCTCAACAACGCATCAACGTAGAATTAAAACACAGGATTGAAATAACATGGTGCAACCCCTTTATATTAAATTTCAGAATCAACAATTGTACATGATGAAATCGAATCCAACCCAGAACGAGGGCGATAACAGAAAAAATAAAAAATACCATAGTTACAGTAGCATTGCTATCGCTATCGATATCACTTCATTTCTTCTCTGAATCCTACATTATATAGATCCATTTAGGCCTACGGCTGTAACCAAATTACATTTAGCGTTACGATCTAAGCCTTTCGGCTGTAACGAAATAACAACAATATTACATTCTAAGCCTTTCGACTGTAACAAAACACTAAACTTAAGCATTTGGCCAACGCCCTGATCTCTATCATATCCCTAACTTATCTTTGCTCCGAGCCCAACTCGAGATGACCGATTCTAAATGAGATGTATGCGTTAGGTAGTGAGTTTTCACATAAGTTTAGGATTCATCAGCAGTGCAGGAATCCTACATGTACTCGACCATGCTAAAGAAATGATTAATAGGTTGCTCACCAAATACTTTAGGAAAGAAGATATTAGTTTCAAAGAATATTATAGGTATAAAATCTATAAAAATAATTAATTAAGTTCATTTGTAACCCTTAAATATGAAATATAAAGCTAGTGTAGGAAAATGCACGATTCTCAGAATAGTGCAGGAATAAGGAGGTTGCGAGTTTAAAATAGAGGTCTAAGGTTATGAATTTCAAGTAGGAAAGGGGTTAAAAAATGAAGCAATTTAGCCTACCAATAGTCTTTAATGGAAATATGTTTCCAAGGGTTTACTTCACAACTCCAAATATTCATATTGATGCAAACATTACCATAACTATAATCCATGATGTGGTTTCTCATTGGTCTCGTATTCCTCTTGAAGTTTTGTATCCACAATTAGACAACACAAGCCATGAAAACAAAAACCAAGTTGTTTTTGGATATCTAAACATGCTTGTTGAATTGAGAATTTTTAAAAAGGTAAAGGTTGGTTTCCTTCTTGTTGGGCACACTCATGACCATATTGATTAGATGTTTAGTTTTTTTTCAGTGACATTGACGAGGAAGGATGTTGGGAGTCTGCCATCATTTGATATGTATTAAGAAATCATACATTCTAGAGCTTGTTTTTCATGTGTTGGAAGAAACTATTGACATGCGAAGGTTTATTCTGGAATCACATGGTGAGGAGAAATGCATTGAACAACTTAATGACATTAGCTTCATACATCAATTTCATATAAAAAAAATTGATGGCAAAACACTTATATGGGGCAAGAAGTATTCAACTGTTGCAGAATGGGGGTCGTCATCAGGTTTGACATTTTTGAGGTTCATTCCAGATCATCCAATATTTGCATCAAAGATAATATTATTACAATCAGTTGGTGAGCTCCATAATGCACAAAGACATAAGAGAGAGAAATTATTTTGAATGCGTGGACGAAATAAAAAGATGTGTTATAGATACATGAGTACTTTGATGTTGCTGATTTAGTTTGGTGGGAGTTTAAATAATCAAAGGGATATCATTTCAAGATCAAGAAATGAAGACACCCTTTTGAAGACTGCATTTATTTGGTTGCAAAATATGCCAAATGAACAGGAGGAAAGATACATTGTTGAACAACAACAATCTCAAGGCATTATTAACTCTCAACAGGTAGAGGAAAGGGAAATATATATTGGTTCTAAAAGATCACGTGCACAGTGTGAAGCCATGGAAGACCTTTAAAAGGGTTCTATGCAGGATGCTAAGGAGGGTTACATTATAGCAGTATTAGCAATGGAGATCCACTTGGCTATCTATTATGGGTTGCCAAGGTTATAAAGGTCATTAAACAAAATGAAGATATTATAGTTGTTGAAGTACATTGGTATGCCACAAATACCCACCCATTCAATGATGTAAACAAGCCAAAGATGGTAGTTGATAAATTTGGCATAAGAGAAAAAGAAAGGGTACAAATATAAATCATCGTCGTCGCACAGACCTCTTAAAATTGGAGAATGTTGACATACTTGTCTAAGACTTCAAGACCATAGAGATTTTGAAGAAGTTGCCACTAGAAGAGATAATGTTGAGATGAGAGTCTGTTGAACCTAGTCGTAGATTGAGAAGACTTCTGAAACTTGAAATGGTGGACTTGCATGTTGACTCAGATGGGGCTCTAGTTGATGAAAGAGAAGAATATGGGTCATCTTCATCTATATTCAGTCATTCATACGAACATGTAGATTTTGATGGTGTACCAGAACCTATGGGTGATTTTGAATAAATGTCTGAGACATTTTATGTAAATGATGTTTGCTTGGTAACTTGAAATAAATATTTTGACTTCCATATGATCTTACATGAAGTTATGAGTCATATCAATGTTTGTTGGATTATATGTTTAATTATGAAAAATTCATCTCTTTAGAGATGTTTTCATGGAAACTTTGAAATAAATATTTTAAATTCCATATGATCTTACATGAAGTTATGAGTAATTTCTATGTTTGTTAGATTATATGTTTAATTATGAAAAAATCACCTCTTTAGAGATGTTTGCATGTTAACTTGAAATAAATATTTTGACTTCCATATGATCTTACATGAAGTTATGAGTTATTTCTATGTTTGTTGGATTATATGTTTTAATTATGAAGAATTCATATCTTTAGAGATGTTTGCATGGTAATTTGAAATAAATATTTTGACTTCCATATGATCTTACATGAAGTTATGAGTCATTTCTATGTTTGTTGGATTATATGTTTTAATTATGAAAAAAATTCTCTTTAGAATATTTAGAATGCAATCACGGGAGCTTCACTGGGGGAGAAACATCATACCACTTGGGTTCATATTGGGAGATATGTATTGAAGAACAAATGACAATATATTAGGGGATATATAGGGGGTAAAGGGTTTTCATATTGCCAAATATAAAAAATGGATCTTAAAGTTAATGAGAAAATATAAAGGAGTATAACAAATGTTAATGAAAAAATGGATACCTATAATAACTAGTGAAAGTAGGAGTTTTTTTATTTGAGAAGTTGTATTCGGTTCATATTGGTAAGGGTTAAATAATGTGATTTTTAGAAGGATTTTTCAATATGTAGTCAAATTAAGGTTACTGTTTAATATGCCATAGACGCACGTGATATGTCAGAGGTTCACTGAGTGAATCCCCAGTAAATGCAATAATGAATTACCAAAATAATGTAAGTTATATTCAATCTATCAAAGTTGATATTTTGATTAAAAGTAAAGAAATGTTATAAATTAATGTTGGTTTTTAAAATTATACAGTGATATTGCCATGATGTTATTTATTGTTATCATTTGATATAGGATAGTTTAAAAAATGTTGAAATTTTAATGCCTCATTAAAAGGGACACTTTGTTTTGATGGTTTATTTTTAGGTTTTTGTTGCAATAGTGTTGGACACCTAATCCTCAATAGGTTAGTGTGGAAGCCAAATGGACAAAAGGAGCCCAAGAGACCTTGGGATGTGAAACCCAACGGTTACAACATGTACTATAAATGTAAATCATTTGTTAATAAAAATAGCATTCTCATGATTTATCCTTAATATTCTATCGCTGCCCATGTGTGTTTAACATGGTATCAGAGCAGGGGAATTCTGGTCCTGCTCATATTTGAGTCACTGTTTTCTTGTGGCTTGTTGTTGAGTTTCTTTCACTAGACCTATGCATTGACCATTAATGTTATGTGGGTCGTGACCTCTCGGTGCAATGATATTGCTGGTTGATTAATTCATGCGCTGATGTTGAAGCTCTACTCGGAATAAAGCATTGAAATAGTGGTACACATTTTGAAGTTTATATGCCTGCTCCTAATCAAAACTCTATATACGTGTTGGTCTAAATATTTATATATGGTTGAATTTGTTGCATATATTTGTGCTGGCATATGTATAATTTTGGTGCGTTGAATGAATACCACAATTTGGTGTATGGAAAGCATTGAAATAGTGTGAGGCAGATGCGTTGGTCCATATTTAAATTTGCAGCGTATGCCCTGGACTAGAATGTGGTTATAAATATGACCTCTGCTATATGCTGAAGGCCGTGCAAAAATGTTGAGAGTTAAAAGTCGTGGCGCTTTGGCTCATTTTTGTTCAAGCTACCTACTCTAACCATTAATGTTATGTACGTTGTGAAGTCTGGGTGCAATCATATTACTCGTTGATTCATGCGTTGGCGTTGAGCTTGAAGTCTAAGCAAAATTCATGGGAATAAAAAACGTTTGAAGGCATATATATCCATGTGTTGAAATAAAAAATCGATTTTCCTTGCGTTGTGTCTCTATATGCCGGTTAAAGAAATTCTAAACGTTTTGAATGTCCCTGCGCCTGGTGATCTGAAGGTTCCAGGATTAGCTCAAAAAATGTTTATTCCATTTCATGCCTGTCATTGTATCTCCAGTTCCCATGGAGGCGAGGCTGTCCCTCTGTATATGTGTTAGTGTGGCAGCATTTTCATGACCCAATTTCACCACTCATTCCATAACGTATAGAATCAGTGCACTCTCTCTCCTCTTATGTACGTTCTCTCTGTCATTGTGCATAAATTTCAGGGTTTCTATCTGTTTCACCTTGTGTTCGGTTGTTGCAGTTGTATTCTGCGTTGAAGAAAGACCAATTTTAGCCATTATCCTGCCATCCTGACATTCCTGACCTCTGAAATCTACAGGTCTCTATTTTTGGTTGTCGTTTCTATATCCTTCGAAATCCACAGGTCACCATTTTTTGTCTTTGATTCACTGAATTGCCATACCAGAGTCAGCTGGTCGCTCTGCGTTAACCATCTCTGCTCCAATCAATACGCTTTGCGTTAACTCCATATACGCTGCTCTTGCTCCACATCTTGAATTCCGCTCTGCTCTACATCTTGAATTTCTCTTCCATACAATCGGTCCTCCAGTAGCGAAATTGCATGCAGAGCTATACGAGATCGTTTCAAAATTTGCCCAACCAAGTGGTGTCTCCAAAATTCGTTGTCTCCAAGAAACCTATCAGGCATTGCGGTGTTTTCAGGTTCTTGGCATCGAAGCGAAGACCAGACATGTCAACTGGTATTTAAAGCACTAAAATATTCTTCTACACAAATTAAAGACATTTATTATGCACTCAAAATCAGTGAGATATTGAAGTGTCCATTTAGTGATGCCGATGTAATCAAGGGCATTGCATCAAAGTTGTTATCACACATAAAGCGTGCTAATCTTTGCTCGACTACTATTACCCTCTCAGTTGTTTGGTCTCTATCAAGAATCAGGATTTGGCATCTGAAAAGTGGCATTATTCTCGAGGATGCCAGCGGTATTTTTCAATCGATCAAGAGTTTAAGTCAAAATGATGGAACATGGCAAATACGTCAGGTAAGTGCAAACATGTGTGTAGCCTGGTGGATGGACGCGCCCGTTCGTGCAGTTGTTACGAATGTGGTGGCTCAATTCATTAAGAAATTTGAACACACATCCAATTCCGCAATGAGAAGGTAGCAAGAGGCTAAGAAAGCGATAAAATATTACAGTCCGAGATGCAAGTATAATGGCAAACACAACATAATTAATCTTGACTACAGTGTATTAGAAAGCAAAGAGGGATAGGTACGAATAACTGTGCTGCGGATTCTTTCGTAAATGGCAGAATTAGAAGATGTTCCGGGAATTGTTTGCGATAATGGATCAGGCTGTTGATGATGCCGAGGCTTACGAAAAGTACAATAGGGAAGACGAAGAAGATTGGGCCAAGGAGGTGAAGAAGAACCCAAGTCATTCAAAGGCAAAAACCTCAACTTTTGGGGTTACAACTGAAGAAGAGGAGCAAATACTAGCTGAAGACGATGATGAATTGGATGAGCTAGAAGCTAGCATAGCAAAGACTGCAACGACGGAAGTCACTGTGTAAAGCTTAAACTCGAGCGCTTTCAACGTAATAGGTATTGTAGCACCTTTTGGAGGTAAAACAAGCTCTCCTGCTCTATGAGCGTAGATTACAGTATCTCCATTCCAACCATCACTAGCAATTTGTGGAAGGAAGTCAACATCTTGAGCACGCACACTACCACTTAAGGTTATAGAATACGATTCTTAGTTTCTCACGTACTTGGGAGAAATTGCAGCCAGGCCGCTCAATACAAGGCTCTCCACTCGCGCTATAATGATTAGAAACTAGAATTTAGAACATTACACGCCTCAAGTCCAACAGTGAAGTCCCAAAGAATCTATATTAATAGTGAAGTTCAAATCTGCCGTGGTGCATTGAATGTTTATGTGGAAGTATTGATTCAGTCTCTCTCTTTGAAGCTTAAATTCCAGTTTAAGCTACATACATATATTTCAGAGACCACATATTCGTTGTGCATCAGTAGTCTGTACAGTTTAGTGTTTGCTTGTTCAAAATTTTGAGTCAGGAGGTCTTGAAACACGTGGCTGTAACGTTTTTGGAAGTTTGCATATATTCATCAAAGATTCGAGACAAAGGATTTGATTTGAGGAGCTGAAATTTAATGTGGAGGTTTTGATTGCATTGCTATTTTTTTTCATTTTTGGATATATTTAGTCTGTGCAATCTTTGAAGATGGTGGTAAAAGATATGTGAACCGTGAAGAAGTGTTGAAGAAAATTGCAGACAAGTTGTATAAAGGTTTGGTCTCTTTATAGAGACATCGCCTCATTGCTGCAGATTTTTCAGAAGACTTATATCCAAGTCACTTTATTAATTTCCATTTTTTTCTCTAGCTTACAAAAAAAAGCAGAGCTGTTTCAATACTCTTTTGTCGTAATGGCTTTAATTTATGATGTATTAGATTTATTAAATACTTTGATACAGTCCAATGATGATGGGATGGTAAACATCAACAAAGACTCTCTGTGACATTCAGACCTGCCTGCATAATGCACAAGAAAAGATCGATTTTTTGCAAGCTTGAATCATAGCTACAACAAGAAGAGCTACATCAAAATAGACATCATCCTGAACCTGTTTTTATTCAGAACATTGAGACAACCACCCATCAACAATAATCAATAATGTTACAGTTCATTCAGATTTAGTATCCAATAAAGCAGCAGTTGTGCATGCAGATGCAGAAACTCAGTCTGCACTTCCCAAGCCCATCATCAGACCTTGGGAACAGCTTGCCCACAACAAGCACAGAACTGGTCTTGGATATGAAAAGGACTTGTCCTTCCATATTCCAAATTATTCAAAGCCCATTTAGTTTCAGAGTGTTGGATTCATTCATGACAGTTCACCTGCTCCTCATGACAGTTCACCTCCAGCTGTTCCAGACTCCGCCCCTTTTCCACAGCAACAACAACAACAACAACAACAACAACAGATTATGAAATGTCAACACTGTGACCGAGTTGGCCATTTGAAAGATCACTGTTTTGATCTTCATCCATGTAAGCACTGTCATAAAACCAATCATTCTTCACACAGATGCTTCAAAAATAAACGTCCTGCAAGAATAAAGATTCATCTTGGATGGATCGCTTCTTGGCAATGGGCATCAACAACCAAGAATATATTCCAAACACATGTCAGAACTTGTTCCAGGGTATTGAACAATCTTGCAGTTGAGTTTTCTCCATCATCTCACCTTGTATCTAATAGGGGGGGAAATGATGGTCATCTACAAGCTTCAAAGTCACATCAAGCGAGCCTGAGCCACAACCTGCCACACCAGTTTCAGAGTTGTAGCCAGAGACAAAGATTCCCGTGAACATGCCTTCAGTTGGTAATCTGAGACACTTCCTCTAGCAGAAGACTTCAGCTTCTTGCCAGTTTCAGAAGAATTCCAGGAACAAAATTGAGAACACTTCCTCTAGTAGAAGACTCTAGCTTCTTGCCAGATTTGGAAGAGTTCCAGGAATTGCATTAAGCATTCCAGAGTTGTTGGTCATCCTTAAACCATCACAGGCTGAGACTTCCATTTTCAGGTTGAAGTTCTCCCTTTTATGCGAGGTGAGACCTCCCTTTCATGGTTGAAGGTTTCCCTCTTCAAAACAATAAGAGCACTTCCTCTAGTAGAAGACTTTAGCTTCTTGCCAATTTTGGAAGAGTTCCGGGAATTGCACTAAGCGTTTCAGTGTTGGTGGTCATCCTTAAACCACCACCCTTTATACCAACATTTCAGAGATCACGTTCGGCCTAGTGCTGCCATGCATTTTTTGCACATTTTGTATTACAGCTCTCTTCTTGGACTCATACATAACCCTTCAGATTAAGGGGAGGAATGTTGGACACCTAATCCTCAATAGGTTAGTGTGGAAGCCGAATGGACAAAAGGAGTCCAAGAGACCTTGGGATGTGAAACCCAACGGTCACAACATGTACTATAAATGTAAATCATTTGTTAATAAAAATAGCATTCTTATGATTTATCCTTAATATTCTATTGCTGCCCATGTGTGTTTAACAAATAGGATAAGTTGTTTTAGGCTAAGATTTGAAAATAGTTATAGTTTTAGCCTTTAAAATAAAAATTACTCTTGGAATAATGAATCTATCATTTAATTGTTCATTTTTAAAAATTGTCTTAGCCATATAATTTGTCCATAATTTCATGGTTGAAATATGTTAAAAACTTGAAGTTTTAATTCCATGGTTGAAAATTTGTTAAAATCTTGAGGTTTTTTCAAGTTATGATATTTTAGTTTTAATGCTATTGTTGAAAACAATTACAAATTCCATGGTTGAAAATTTGTTAAAATCTTGAGGTTTTTTCAAGTTATGATATTTATTTTTAATGCTATTGTTGAAAACAATTACAATTTTAGTGTTTTTTAGAGTCAAGATATTTTATCTTTAACGACATGGATGAAAATTGTTGGAATTATCATAATTTGAGACATGATATTTTATCTTTAACATCATGTTCGAGAATTGTTGGAATTTTAACGGTTTTTCAAAGTCCTCATATTTTATTTTTAATTCCATTGCTAAAAAATGTCATTTTTTTTTAGCATCAACACGTATTTTTTTGAGGGTATTTTTTCATCCATTTTGCAAAAAAATTTGGTTTTTACTTCCATTTAAAAAAATGTTGAAAATTTACCCTAAAAAAACATCATTGTGGCGTACACAATTTTCGTTTTTTGGTTGTTTTTTCATTTTTTGGGGGGTTTTGGGCTAGAGTACCTGTTTTGAGGTAATAGTTCTCGTTTGATCAACAACTATGTTTGAATGGGTGGGTATTTGTGGCATATCAATGTACTTCAACAACGATAATATCCTCATTTTCTTCAATGACCTTTATAACCTTGGCAACCCAGAATGGATAACCAAGTGGATTTCTATATGCTAACACTTCTATCATGCAACCCTCCTTAGCATCCTACACAAAACCCCTATAAAGGTCTTTCATGGCTTTACATTGTGCACATGATCTTCTAGAACCAATATATTTTTATCTTTCCTCTACCTGTGGAGAATTGATAATACCTTGAGATCATTGTTGTTCAACAATGTGTCTTTCCTCATCTTCATTTGACATATTTTGTGGCCAAATAAATGGAGTCTTCAAAAGTGTATTTTCATTTATTGATATTGAAATCATATCACCTTGATTATTGAAAAAATACTCCCACTAAACTGAATCAACAATATCAAAGTACTCATATGTATCTCTAATACATCTTTTTATTTATTCCAGGCATTCAAAATAATTGATATCTCTCTTATGCCTTCATGCATTATGGAGTTCAACCACTGATTGTAATAACAATATCTTTGATGCAAATATTGGATTCTTTGGAATGAATTTCAAAAATGTTAAACTTGATGACGACCTCCATTTTGCAACAATTGAATACTTCTTGCCCCATATAAGTGTGTTTCCATCAATTTTTTTGATACGAAATTGATGTTGGAAGCTAATGTCATTAACTTGTTCAATGCATTTCTCCTCACCATGCAATCCCATAATAAACCCTCGCATGTCAATAGTTTCTTCCAACACATGAAAACTAGGCTCTGGAATGTATGATTTTTTAATACATTCAATAAATGATGGTAGGCTCCCAAAATATTTCCTTCATAATGTTACTGAAAAATGACTAAACATCTGATCAGTATGGTCACGAGTATGCCCAACAAGAAGGAAACCAATCTTTACCTTTTTAAAAATTCCCAATTCAACGAGCATATTTAGATACCCAAAAAGAACCTGATTTTTGTTTTCAAAGTTTGTGTTGTCTAATTGCATATACAAAACTTCAAGAAGAATACCAAACCAATGAAAAACTACATCATGGATTATAGTTATGGTCAGATTTGCATCATTATGAATATATGGAGTTGTGAAGTAAACCCTTGGCAACATCTCTCCATTAAAGACCATACAACCAATTAAGCGAAACTGAGTAAAATTTTCCTCCTATGAATTTTTTTTGCCGTGCAGACAAAATATAGTAGAAGTGTTTTCTTTGGTCCACACCATCAATTATCAAACCTGTTAGGGTCCTATGATTAATAGGGTCAAATGATGATTGAATATTTTCTTTCAGTACATCAAATTGTAAATAATATTGCACATTGCAAATGATTTCCAAAAAAATAAAAATAAAAATAAAAAATGAAAAGAGGGTATATGAAAGAAAATAAAATAAAGGAATAAAAAAAAAAGATGAAAAGAACCCCATGAAAAGAAAAAAGAGTGAAAGTGATGCAAATTCAAATGCCATTAGGAGAATTTTTTTTTGTTCTTTGAAAAATAAATTAGGGGTTGTGTGCAGCTTGTCTTCAATGCCACAATCACAGATCTTTGTTTGAATCATATAGTATAATCATGATCAAACACATTTGAATTTCTATTGTCAGAGTAGAGAAGAATTTAACCAAACTGTTTAAACTTGGTTAAAAGTAGGTAGATAGGTGAATAAATTGATCCAATTGTTTAAGTTGGATCAATAATTTAAGTTATAGGTTATAACTTAGATTAGCATAAAATCTCTCCTTCAAATGAAAATAAGAAGGGTTTGCTAGGCCTTGCTTTCAAAAGTTAAGAGGTATTGTGAAGGTTTTTAAGCCATATAAGGTTTATCCTAAGATTGGCGCTTATAAAATGAAAGTGAAAAACGACAAATCATTTGTCCTGTAGCGGATAAACAACGAGCCCGAGTGATGCTACGTGTTGGGTCACATGGTGATCGACAGTTGATAAGGCCTTTTGTCCCCTCGACCCTCCCTACCTTTATTAGTGGAGGGGGGGTCTGAAAAGGTGGTTTCTTTGTATCGACCCCACCTAACATGTCACCTCCACGTTCTTTCGCACCCCCTCTCAATACAACATACCACCCACCCCCCTAAAAACTGCATAACTTCATTCTCGCTAAAAATCCCCGTGCTTATATCTCCTACACCACCCCAACACCTGTCCAACCGTTACCACTATCTGTGATGCATTAAAATCCCCTGCTAAATTATCATTTAACCACCAATGGCCCTGTGCCTCCAACGAACTTTTCCACCAGCGTATAACTCTCGTCATTCACTCTGGTTGTGCCTTTCGCTCTATCCAATATCCTTAATTATCTTTTTTGGTCAAATTTATTTCCTTTCATAAAGGTGAATTCTTTCAGATCCTGAGTAAGAAACCAGGAAGCCATAGCGCCAACTTCCCATCGTCACCAAACTGCCAGTTGCAAGTTTTCCAGAGTAAATTGTATCCCTCATCAACCTTTTCCAGATTCCGTTAAACATCCTGATATGGTTCCCAAGAGCAAAAGCACTATTAATTCTGAAACCCTAATGGTTCCCCCAACAATTGACCTTGATCATATTTCCTTGGTAGACATAGATTACAAAATTTAAGAGCCTAAATGTAAATTCGATTTTTTCGAATTACACACTTGGCTCAAAGATATCTTTCTTTAGCAGAGTGATGAAATTGGCCTCTAGGAATCCAATTTACCCCTCTATATGTTCCCCAAACCCATCACTTCCCTGAATTTTCCCTCAAATGCCAAGCTTGCTACCAACTGGACCAGAGAGCCATTGTCATCTCTAATGGTGAAATTTTATTCACAATTACCTCTCAAACAATTAACTAGATATTGCAGATCCCTTAGAGTGATTCCATTATCCCTTTCTCAGTGGAAGCTTTGAATGAACTATATTAGAAATTAACCTTTTCTCAGAGGTCCAAGATCTTCAAAATCTTCCTACTTGAAGATGCTCATCTCCCAAAAAATAATCCACCTTATCCCTCCTCTAGTTTTCCAGATAAAGCTAAACACATCATTTCTATACTCTCATGCTGACTAGGACATCATTCAGATGAATGGGTAGATGAATTTATTTTAAGTTTTCTGTCCATTTTTTTTCCATTAAAGAAAAACCCTTAATGTTTTTCAATTCCAGCCAGTTTCTTGGTGACAACATTCATGAAAAATTCCTTAAGCTTTCAACAGAAGGAATGTTAAAATATGCCTCAATTCTTGTCTACATGTTTTTATCTTTCCAAGCAAAAATTCCCATTTGCAGTATAGAAGTTGCATGAATAGGGAGAGCCACACATAGTCATCTTTTGGACCTCCATGCTAAGGAGAAACTCAGAAGGATACAACTTCAAGGATTTTATTGATCAGTTCATACATCCAGCCGCCTGTTTGTTGAGCAATGAGGCAGCACCTAGGGTCATTGTAGAAATTAAAAAGATTTTATACCTAAGTGAGTAGGCCATAATAGGTGACTGATATTTATACTTGAATTACACCTAGATAAGAGTATATGGGTGCGAGATGCCACCGTATAAACTATCCAGGTATCTCTCAATCAGGGTTTTTGCCTTAGAATACATTAGGAAGATTATATATTCCAATGAGGGCCACTTTGTATCAGCTAAAAATAAATCACAGTTCAGGATAAAGGCTCAAGTAGGACCATTTATTTGTAACAACAGAAAAGTAAGAGAGGAGGAAAATATAATCCTAAAACAAATGAACTTTCCCTAAGTTTCACTTGGTCGTATGACCCATTTGGTATGATCTCCAAACAAAGAGTGGAACAAAAATGCACTCCATATATTCACACTCAGAGACCTGAAATTGAGAAAGTACATGAACGAAGATGAGTGGGAAAAAATACTCTACAGGAGGCAAAGGAGGAATTGTTGTCTACTACTACCTCACAAACTCCTAAACCTCAGGAAAAAGCAGAGAAAAGGTCTAGGGAAGAAGACTCTCCTTCAGTCACAAAGGTTTCAACCAAAGAATTCAAAATTTATACTAAGAAGGAAATAACTAATCTTAAGATAGATTTTAGAAAAGAAAGAGAAGGAAAAGCTCCTATAATTCTCAAGACTCACAAGTTTCCAACAAGGGATATCATCTTTACATGATCTCCCTTCTCTTTAGTTTCACAAGAAATTCGAGATACTGCTCAAACATCAGAACTGGTCCAAGGGAAAAGGGAAACTACTATCTTTGAGAAATTTAAGGAAATAAAACGTAGGAATGAGCTTCTCAAGGTCGACAATGATGACCAATTTCAAAAACAAACATCCTCTACACAGCATAGGATTTTGTCAAACTTTTACACTGAGAAGGGGAGAATGCAAATGGAATTCTAGCAGGCACATGTCCTCCACCCTAAATGTGCAACAGACTACAGGGAAACTACATTTGAGTTTGATACAAAGGATGTCCATCTTGTGGATCAAATGGACATGGAAATGCAAACCGGAGAGATGATCTATTCCACATTGACAAGTACTGTAATGATTGCTTCCAAATTGTAGGTGTCCCTTACTAATATTCAATCCCAA
The DNA here is from genome assembly GCA_000404065.3 of Pinus taeda. Taxonomy (NCBI): domain Eukaryota; kingdom Viridiplantae; phylum Streptophyta; class Pinopsida; order Pinales; family Pinaceae; genus Pinus; species Pinus taeda. The sequence continues at coordinate 22,829 of APFE030470508.1, read as the reverse complement.
TTAAAGCTGGAAAAGGCTTCTTCTTTAGCAAAGGATAGTAAAATAAAATCTTTGGAAGACTTGGTCATTAAGATAGTATATGACCCAAGTAATGTTAAAGCAATAGAAGATATATTCAAGAAGAAGAACGTTGACATAGCAACACTTAGAAAGCAATTAAAAATGTCAGCTACTGAGGATCCAGACAAAGAGCCAAAAAGAATACATGCTTAGATTAATTATGGAGAAAAATGAATAGATAAGGGACATGAAAGAAGAAATGGACAAGATGATCAAAGAGAAAGAACATAGTGCACAATTAGCTATTACCCCACTTGATGCAGTACCCCTTGCAACCATAGTGAAAACATGAGCTTCTACATTCAATATAGTAGCAACGACTACAACAACCACAATGAGAGTTTCTACACCTACAATACCCCCTGCACAAACTTTTGATGACCTAAATAAACTGGTAAAAGCCATGGAAGACATGCATTTACAAGGGGAGGAAATCACAAAACTACAAGCACATGTCAGGATTCTACAGTAACAGAAAGAAAGAATTAAAAATTCTCAATCAACAGAGATACAAAAATCCCAAAGATTGATGCAAAGGATAAAACAAATGTAAAAGGAATCTGCCATGGCTCATACCTTAACTCAGGTTAAGGAGAATATATGGATAGATATCAACCATTCAATGACAAAGATCTAGTCATTGATACAGATCATTTTTTAGCAAAAGGCGTTGATTCAAAAATCCAAAGAAGCCATTCAGGAAATTAGAGGAAAGCTGCGAGACAAGCCAACTGAAGCCACATAGCTCATCTAATTTTTGAATTCTAAAAGCAGATATGAATTGGAAGAACTGCAAATAGAAGACAAAATTGAGACCATATTGGAAACTAAGAAAGTATTAACCAAAAGAAATCTTATGTTGCAGTTAAAAAAGAAGTGTCAGGTTTTGGATAATGGTGTCCAAATATTTTTTTAACAAGCTTAAGGTTTTCAATCAAAAGGGACTTCCAGGTTTGCTCGTACTGAATGACAAGTTAATGACATTCCCTGATTACACTCAGAAATTAACGGCTATTGGCAGGGACAACACTAAATTTGCAGAAATAAAGGGGACTATAACAAGGAAAGATTTCTTACAGGCATTAGAATTTGATTTCTACATACAACATGAAGTCAAATACATTTTCATTACCAAGCCCACCTTTGCCAATTATACAATGGTAGATGAAATTTACAAGAGGTTACTCAAATTGTCAATTCCGAGTGAAGAAAGGTGGGAAAATTTATGCGAGTTACTTGAGTAAACAATAAATTCTTCTCCAGTGAGTGGGACAAACAACACAACAAAAGTCAAAGGCCACTTCAACACAAATTCCACAACTATAGTGCCAACAACCCAAACAGTTTAATTTTTCCTATATTTTTGTAATTAGAGATATGTTCAATTTAGAAATTTCTAAATTATATCATGTTTAGTTTTGACATGATATTTTGTAAATAAACTTATAAATACTTCTCTTTTTGAAGTATTAGAGGTTGGTTTTTGTACATAAGAAATTTTCTGTATATTTTTCAAGCCTCATTGGACTTATCAATAATACAGAAAGTTGTTTCACAGGATTCTTATGTCAGATTGTTGGTGAAGTGCCTTTATCGTTTTATGTGTTTATATTTCTTTGTTTACCATACACATATGTTTCTTAATTTGAATTATTCAATAGAAAGTTGAAGAACATAATTTGTTTAGATGTACACTTTGATTCTGGCTTTGAATAATTTTAAAATTAAAGAATCCAATTAGTTTGGTGACCTCGCCCTATGAAATCTATTTGTAAAATACTTAAATAGATCCATGCTTTAAGGAATAGACTCCATAGCCCAGTGGTAATCTAAGCATCAACCAACCATACAATTCAAACCAATTCACAAACCAAACCTTAAACTTCATAACTAGCCTAAGATCTAAAAACAAACGAATCTAAATCTTATAAAGAGATCCCTCTCTGAAGTTGGCAGGGCTAGATCCCAGCTTCCAAAGTGGTTTTGTGGTTACCTTTGTAGTTTCTCTAGCAACCTCAGAAATTACAGAGCGATAACAAAACCCAAATATATATTTGGATTATCATAACACTTCTTTCGATGTTTATACACTTTTTTCCTTTCACTTGTTTGCTGATTGTGATGCTCTTGATGTGATTTGATAACAAAATCTGCACATAAAATAAAAGCAATCTAATAATAAAAATATTTTCATAGTTGATAACTAACCAATTTTTAAAAATAATGTTATGAATGCATACCTATTTTCGCCCCCAACATTTATCTCTTTTTGCTTTAAGAGAAGCACATGCACTACAAACCCCCATCCTTGTCTTCTTAGGAATACCAACATTGTTGAATTCATTCTTCCATATCCTTGTAAAATATGAATGTGTAATAAAATTACCAACTCCTTCAGCACCTTTTGCATATTATTTGTATAAGCTGTAGATTTCTCGTCTCGAGAAATTATCTGAAATATGTATTGTGTCTTTATTTGGCATACACTCTCTGTGCTTTGAAAAGAAGTTTTTCAGCCATGACATTGCGGTATTTGTTAATGGCCCAACCTCTTGTTTATAACGTACTTCTGAATAATATGTGGGATCCTTTTCCAGTGTTTCTTGGATTCTTGACAAATGAAAATTATCAATTGAATGAAACATTTTGAAAGCCTTTTTGTAGAGAAATACATTCCCAATATGATAATTGTAACCTGCAAGTATAGATTGCATGCAACCCACTAAATATGATTTTTTCATGCTTTTATTCATTGGCAAACATCTTTGCCTTTTATCTAAAGCAAACTTGAAATCCATATGTTTCAAGAAATCCTTTCAACAAAATTCACTTGAAATCAAATCACCAATAGAACTTCTACTTTTGAGATATGTTGTCCTAAGCCTTGTATAATTGGAATATTTTTTATTGATATGAAAAGGTCTAATCCTACTCCTAGATACAACATTTTCTTGCAATGTCTTCATCATTTCATTATCCTCTGTAGAAGCATTTTTATCACCATTAGGGGGAATATTATCCTCACTTTGAACATTCCAAACATAGTTAGGAAATTCATCAACATCATTGCTTGGAAAATATTCATTACCATCCTCACTTGAAGAAAATTCTTCACTACCATCATCGGCGCTTTTCAAATCCTGACTCAGGCAAAATTCTTCACCATCTTCATCCATGCTTGTGAAATATTCCCTTGGAGGATTCAATTCTTCATCACCATGAGTGCCTTTGACACGCTCACTCGGAGAAAATGCATTATTCACATATGTGCCTCTAAAATTATCATTTGCAAAAAACTCTTCATCCTCCCCTTCATAACTGGTGCTCTCATAATCCTTAGGATTATGACTAATTGGAAAATATGACTATAATTATTCAAATTATCATTTGCAGGAAATTATTCATCCTCCCCCTCATTAGTGGTGGTCTCATAATCCTTAGGATTAGGACTAAGTAAAAACATTGAATTTCTATTTAATAGAAATTATTCATCCTCCCCTTCGTCAATGTTGCTCTCATAATCCTTAAGGTTAGGACTAAGTGGAAGCTTTGAATATTTATTCACTGTAAATTCTTCATCTTCCCCTTCCCCGTCCTCGTTGGCGCTCTCATAATCCTTAGGATTAGGACTAAGTGGAAGCTTTGAACATCTATTGATTGGAAATTCTTCAACCCCCCTTCATCAGTGGTGTTTTTATAATCTTTATGATTAAGACGAAGTTGAAAGTTTGACTCTGGAAATTCTTCATTCCCCACTTCATCAGTGGTGCTCTCATAATCCTTAGGATTAAGATGAAGTGGAAAATTTGACTCGGGAAATTCTTCACCCCCCCTTCATTAGTGGTGCTCTCATAATCTTTAGGATTATGACTAAGCATAAATTTTAACTCTGGAAATTCTTCATCATACTCTTCATCACTGGTGCTCTCATAATCCTTAGGATTAGGATTAAGTGGAATAACTGACTCTCGATTTACAAAAAAAAAAAATCGCGATTAAGACCAAGTGGAAAATTTGACTCTATTCATAGTGAACAAGTCCCTGTTATGTTCATCAATATGAATAGAGTTGCTGCGTAATGAATATGTGAGGCCGCAGAAAGAAAAACTTCACTATTAGAAGAATCCATGACTTTCAAACAGAAGATGTTGAATGATACAAATGCACTCTCTCCCAATGACAATATATTACTTAAATATTGAAAATTTCCCTCTAAAATACCCCCTGAAACAATTCGCTAAAAAAATCTTCCTCCAAAGCTCCCCCCAAAAGTTTCACTAAAAATTTTCCCTCCAATTTTTTCGCTTGAAATATTTCTCTCCAAAATTTTCACCCTACTTTCTATTCAAAATATCCACAAAAATATTCCTTTAATGCATTCCTTCGAAACTAAAATTAATTTTTTATTTAAATTGTTTAACATTCACTGTATAACTAAATTAATTTTTATAATATATAATTTATTGTTTAGCCAACATTGAATAAAAGTTAATTTAAACCTATAATATTAACTACATATTGATTTCTTAATTTTAATGTTAATCCCACATTCAAGAAACACTAAAGCAATCCCACAATCTTCGCTATATAATAACAATCATTATTTCTATTCATTACATCACATCAAGTTTTCTAGGTTTTGTTAAAACATTTGGAGCAATTTTGCAGATGTGCTGCATTGGAATCGATAACACATTGAATGAGAGATTTTCGCATTTGAAATTGTTAGTTTTCACATTGAATGATAGATTTTCGCATTTGAAATTGTTAGTTTTCCTTTTATTTTGACCATTTAAAGATGAATTTTGGGAAAATTTGTTCTTGTATGGTTTTGAGTTTCAAACCTAATTTTTTTTACTATTATTTTTTTTTTGCAATGTCACATTTTACGAGAAAAACCACATAAAAAACCCTATTTTTTATTTTTATAGTCGAAGATGAAAAATATCTCAAATTTGTAGGAATTTAAGAATATTTTTTTTTAGAGTTGTTGAGTTCCTCTTCGCATAAAAAAACAATTATATATATATATATATAATGATACTGTTTAAAATAAAAATTGTTCTTTTGTTTATAAGAAATTTATTTTTTTATTTTTTTTACTAAAAAAAGATTGTTGTTATATATTATATATATATATATAATATATATATATTATATTTTAAATCGGGGCCAAGAGGCCAGCGGTGGGTTTGTCAGGCTTGCCCACTGTAGGCTTGTAGACCACCCACCTGCCTCCCGACCCCTATTTAAAAATTAAAAATAAAAATTTAATATTATTATTTTTTTTTAAATAAAAAAATCATATTATTTTAAAATTATATAAATTTATTTAAAATCAAAATTTATTTTTAATTTTAAAATATATATAATAATTGGTGGAAGGAGACTCCACCCTGGTGATAGATATTGTTAAAAAACTATAACAAGGTACACATTGGGAAAAAATAAGCAAGACTTGGAGAACAACGAGGTTAGTTAAGGAAATAGGAGATCTCATCCTCGATATAGCATACCTCATCCCGATACATGTACGTCGTTTAGGGAATGCTACAACCGATTCCCTGGCAAACTGGGGATGCAATAACCAAGGAAAGAATCTTGACATCTCCGGGAACGGGACAAACCAGAAAAAAGGTATGGAGACTCTGAGGGATATTCTGGAAAAAGACAAGGACATGATATCCCCATGCAAATCATTGAGATGTGTAAGAGTATAGAGGATAGGGAAGGTGGGTAGCCCACCCAAATACCCCACATGCGCACGATAATAAAAACCTAGAGAGGATGGCCACAAGTGGTAACTGCCTTGGGAAGGAAAACAACAAAGGAAGGAGGTAAATAAGTGGGAAGTGTGGTGAGGGTCGTCATAATTTGCATGCATGGTTTGTGGAGGAGCTTGCTTGCGGGAGACGAGACTGATAGCAAGGTGGTGGAATTCACCTGCAGAAGGAGAGATCATCGCCACCAACGCTTCGGCTAGACAGGGACACTCGTACATATTTTAGGCCCTCCTTATACTACATATGGAGCCTATGTTGCAAGAAAAGAGGCTGGTTTTGCAAAGATTGGTGATGGTTTTGCATGTTTCTGGTGGAATTTGGCTTAGTTCAATGTTGTTGATGTATAGCATTTTAATTTCAGTGTTATATGACAATTTGTTGGCTCAAAGCGGAATGCATAGAGGGTTTGGATCCGCTCTTGGCACTCGGGTTATAAATTTTTCCTTTGCATTCATCAAACCCAGGTATCTGGGACCTAGACAGGACTAAGGTAGTCTCGAGAGCTGGTGGTTGCCTAGAAAATTTCTTGGCTGAATATGGAAGAATGGGGAGTCCGGGGTTCAATTTACTTGTATGTTTGTTCAGTCTATTATTGTTTGGTTTTTGGGTAATCTTATGGTCCAACGAATTATGAATGGGGAGTTGTGGCCCTCTAAAACCAATGTGTTTGACTAGTCGGCCATTGTTTGGTTTTCAGGCAAACCAAACCTTTGGCTCAGTGGGGCATGAAAGGGGATCCGGGGGACCTTAATCCCCGAGCGACTGTCAATTCTGCAATGGTGTGGTTAAATTCTTGGAGCCAAAAACTTAGTAGGGTTGGAGGTAAAATAAAAAGCCGAAGGGAGGGAATGTAATTAAACATGGGCACACCCTTTACCAACCTGTCCGTTAATCCCATCAAGGTCGGATCTTTTGGCAATTTTAAGGTCCATCGGTGCATGAATGGTGAGTCGTGGTCAACAAACCCCGGTGAGTCTGTCAATTCTGTTAGGGTCTAGTCTGCCACTTGCATCCCAATACCTGAGTGTCCCGACAACTGAGTCTATCAAGTCGGTCATGGCAGGGCTTAATCCATGGACCCAGAGGGCTGGCTAGACCGTGGGGAAAATAGTGAGCCAGAGGGAGGGAAAATAGAGAGGATGAAGGAAACTGATGAAGGGTTTGGGGGGGAAATTTGGTTTCACACCTAAAACTAGGAAACACGACTCAGTAACTGCGCTCCATAGGGAATGACTGGATGGAAACATTGACATTTGTTTTGGTTTTAAATTTTTTGCTTACGCTACTCTTACAGGCCCGTCTAATCTTCTCCTCCCTCTGACTCCAACACTGCTGCTCTGGGACAAGGTAAGAGTTTGGGAGTCCCCTGTGGTTGAAGGAAACTCTGATCGAAGGCAACATGGTGAAGGCAGAAGTGGGGCCGGGGAAAAGAGGGCATTGCCACCACTGTAAACAGATCGACATTGAAAGGGAAACACCGACGGCTTCGACCAACAAGAAAACAAGGGAGGAAAATATGAAAAATCTCATGCATGCCTACAGTGGGGGAACTCCAGCACAGATCAAGTCTCTAATTTCATCATGGGAGGCAGAATTGAATGCTAAGGCTGCAGGAGAGTGACTTCCAGCAAAGGAATGGGAACCTCTTATTTTAGACCCGGGACACTCCTGAGGTAGGCAAACTCTCTTCAAAGAGATAGTCCAGCTCTACTGGGTCATGAATAACTTATTGGCAAAAGCAATAACAACAACCAGAACTTTGGAGGATTCGACGCAAACCCAACAAGAGGGGCCTAGCTTAAAACATATTCAAAGGGAGATCCAAGCAGTTCAGGTGCAACAATACCACCAAAATGTCCACTTATGTCACATGAAAATACAAATTCAAAGTTTGCTATAGAACGAAATTCCAGGGTCAAGTGCTAAGGACCCGACTCCCATAGAATTGTTAGATGACTAAATGCTGAGAAGTTAGGAAGTTATGATTTTTTTTGTTGTTTTGTCACAATGATATGGTCTAATAGAATTTACATTGGCAGTAGTATGTTTAAACATATAGTAAACACAATAGCTTATTTAGCCTAGATGGATATGCTCAAACTGTTTAAGTTTTGGATGGCATATGATGTTGATCAGTGGCCAACAGAGTTGGTTTCCTTCGGGTAGGTTGAGACCAATAGGGATATTTTTGCTACCTACCTTATATATGATTAATAGAAAAGAAAGGTACTTCCAAGCTTACACAATATATATATAATATATATGTATATATATATATATAGCTTAGAAAAACACATTTTTTTTTTTAAAATTGTAATTTATATTGATTTTTTTTTTTTTTTAATTTATATATTGTTAATTTGAAAAAAATATTTTAATTAAGATATGTGGTTTTAAATTAATTAATATATATATTAGGAAAATGGTATCAAAGAATATCTCTGTGAATGTTTCTGGACCAAGGGCAATAATCGAATCATCTAAACTTGCATCTTGACTTACTATGGATACTGTTGAGCACACCCGAACTGAGAAACGTAATAAAATTCAAGCGGATATAATCAATCTTATTTCAAAATAGAAGAATGCACGAGAAATAAATAAAAATAAGTTTTTCATGGCATCTTAAAGACAATGAAACCAACGATGGTGTACATATCTATTTCTATTATGGTATGATTAACTTTGGTGAATCATATGAGGTGATAGGCAGAGTACGAGACATATGTTTGGTGCTGAATATAAACATTATTTATGTTCTTGCAAGATTAACCAATACACAAGAAAATGTTAGATATTGTCTCTCAAAGGTCTAGTATGACACATATGAATAATGTACACAGTTGTGTGAAAAAATTACAAGCAAAATTGCAAATAACAAATTCGTAAGTATGCTTATTTATATTTATGTGTTCTGCATTATTGTAAGGATAAGTAATTTTTTTATAAATTATTGATTATTGACATATTGTATTTTGTTTCACGGGATTTTGTTGATAGTCTTTCAATCATGTTGGAGGGTATTTATTATATGGAGCCAAATATTATGATTGTGATCAACAATTTCCACACAAACACAAAAGAAGAAAGGAGAACGAAGCAAAGATAAATAAATTGTGACACTGCAATAGTACAAATAGGGGATCAACAAAGAATCATTAAGACGGGTCAATCTAGTAGAGCTAAACATGTTTCTTTTGAAGATGTTGAAGCTGACGCTGAAAAATATGTTACCATTAGTGAGGAGGAGATTAAAATTGTTGTTGCAAAGGAGAAAAGAAATAAAACACCAAAAAAAAAATGGCCACGAATATCTCTCTTCTAACTGATGATGAAGAGCTTGTTTATCAAGAAGAAGATATGTTAACCAGTAAGAAGAAGAAATCAAATGTTGGTCAATTTATAAAATTCATGGGCAACAGTGAAGAACAAAGTGAAATCTCCAAAGGAAGCAAAGAAATCATAACATCAGGTGCTAAGTTAGAGGATGACATTATTAAAACAAAACAAAATGCCATTTGAAATCACTTGAGGAAGAATAAATTAATTAATGGTGGCCAAACATTTCAGCTTAATGTCAGCCAATTTTATAGGCTGAATGAAGAACAATCTCAATATCAAATTAGAAAGGCACATCACCTACATGTGAATAATCTAAGAACATTGTTCAAGTTCAATCCAAATGCACATGTGGTGGATTATGTAGCTCTTGTTGATCCAAATGAAGTTCCCAACAAGAATGCATTTGATAGGACATGATGTTTTGAATATAAATATTATGTAGTTGGAGGGAACCATTCAGCAGAGGCAAAAAGACAATTGATTGAGGAATATCCCAATAACTTTCTTTTTGAAATAGTGAGATGCGTCATTTATCTTGGTTTAACAGAAACGTAAGAAAAGTTATTTGCATGGGATTATAATGCAGATAATGAGTATACAATGTCTATTACTTTCATCCAAATGGTTAGATTTATTCATAATGAATTTATAAAAAAATGTAGTGGGGAGAAGACAAAAGTTAGTCTAAGCTTTCGCAAGGAATGTTTAATGGAAACATGTTATCAAATTGAGGATAAAATCAATTCAAAATGTGGCAAAGTAAATTCACATTTATTCAAAGGCATGGATAACATTTTTTAATTGGCATTTAGAACTCAGGAGGTATGAGATTTGATTGATGAGATTTTCGACTAGTGGGAGAATATTTCCATTAAAAATCAAAAAGTTAAAAAGTCTAAATCCATAATATGTATCAACATTAAGATAGGTCCTGAAATGAAGCAACTTTCAGATGATATGATTATCGCATCTCGGAGAACAATGTAAGGAGTGAAGGATGAGACACTAGTCAAATCAATATTATGTCGTGTGAAGTTAGGTGAATTATAAATGTATTAAATGTGCACAAAATTTCAAAACTAAATTTGTTGAATTATTTTTATTTTTTCTTGGATTATAAGTTTATTTTAAATATAACATATTGTTGTTGGTATTATTTGTTATACATGTCACTATATTAACAATTTTTACTTTATTTATTCAATGAGAATATTTATATGAAAATACAAGAACACATGTTAAAATGTTGAATGAAGAGAGTTGGGATTATGTTGTGCGTAACTACCCAGAATCATGTTCTACAACAACACTTAAATATTTTTATCTTGCATTCAATAAGGTATATTTATTTATACATTCATTTTATTTATATGTAAACTTTTTTATTTATTTATTTTATTACTTACTTATATATATATATAATATATATATTATATAAATATATATATATATATATATTATATCCAGGTTCGTTTTCGAACGGATTGATCTATCTTCTCCAATTCCATTGGTTCGAATCATTATAATTTTCTCGATCTTTTACCTTGCTATTTTTTTTTCATAGAAGAAGAAATTAGAACATGAATCTTTTCATCCATCTTATGACAAGTTGAGTTGTGCTATGCATACCTGGGAAAGAGGGAGGTAGTAAAAAGACAAGTTGGAATTTGTGTGGGTCCGTGTGTCTATCCCTACCTAAAGAAAGGGTGTCCAGCCTATACGATAATGCCAATTAATCAATTTCTTTCCCCCCCTCCCTCCGTACGGATAGAAGTGGGTGAACCAAAATTTATTCCAGTTCCCACATAGGAAATAAAGGTATAATATAACGAGGAGAAAATGATCCTAATTGGCTACTGTATATTGCTAACATTAGTAAATGCAACAATTGAGGATTTTGAGTAATTGGCCAAGCAACTTTACCATATTCTGAATTAAGCGGTTTTAAGGTCGTTCCTACAAGGGTTTCTTTTGGCGTATATATATAATAATATATAAATATATATATATATATATATATATATATATATATAATTTTCATTAAAGATGTTGAAGAAGGATGCAAATGGAGTACCAAGTACTTTCAAAGCTTTATTGAAAAAATTAAGATGGAAAGTTTGAGAAAGAAACGTCTTAGGAATGTTGAATTTCATCCTACTCTTACTCATTTCATTTGGAAAGGGCTTGACACTATCTAATATCAAATAATACAAGGTGATTGTGAAGACATTGCAAAAATCATACCTAAAAGGGAATATGCCCTAGTTATTGCAGATATTCTTCATGGTTTCAATTTCCCATACATTGTATTTGATAATGAACCTTATACTTATCAAGCTTTTAGTAAAGTGGTTACGGGCTTTCAATAAGTTATAACATCGCCATTTTGGAGATTTGTGACATTTTATTTAGACACACAATTTGAAATGTTATTAAAAGTTTCAAGGGAAAAGCAAACTTAAGGATGCAACTTACATGGTAAGACATTTAATTGTATGTTTGATTAATGTTAAAAAAAATATTTATTTACAAGTTAATTGAACTTTAGTATGTCATGTTACAGGCAAAAGTCAATTCTTGTTTCTTCCGAAGATCAAGCTATTATAAATGATTTTGTGTTCATCCATGTTGAATGTTGGACAAAAGATGATAGCTATAAACTTATTCTTTTGAATCGAGTAGATGGAAAGAGTCATAGTCAAGTATTGGTTCATGATGTTGTCATAAGAAAACTAACATATGATGATAAAGATGCAAAACGAGAGATAGTTAACATTTATAAAAAACCGCAAGCATTGATTAACTATCTTATAGATTTATGTTCAAATGAAGGAGATTGGGTTTTGGATTTATTCTCGGGTTAATATAAGTTTTATTATATAAAATTCAATTTTAATATTTTATTTTTTTTTTTTTTTGTTTAAACTAATTTACTTAATTATTTCTGTTGTGCTTGATGATTAGGTACAACACTAGCATGTTGTCTACAAAAAGGAAAAAATTGCATTGCCATTGAAAAAGACTCACTAGAATGTAATTTTATTCAACAAAGAATTATTGCTTTTCAATTTTTTCCAAATGCAATGCAAGAATTTGAATGAGGAAAAGGGATTTTATTGAATCACGTGTGGCAAAAACGGAAAAGAAACCTCAACCACTGTTATATGGAATGATTGGAAAATGACACTTTGGAAGATTTGCATACATAAACGATCCATTAGAAGAGGACAATAACCAAATTGAAGCAAAAAATACTACGGAAGAAGACGTTAATGAAGGTCTAGAATATCTTGAACATAGATTAGTTGATATTATTGATTAAGTTTAAGTTATGCTTGCAAATAAAACTTACTTTTGAGAGATATTCATCAATTTTACTTGTAATGTTTAGACTTTCAAATTTTATGAGAAGAATGAGTATTTCATTATTGTTGTTATATGTTTAATATTTGTATTATCTAATTTTCTCTTTAATTTTTATGGAAATCATTATTTTTTGTTTAAAAAAAATGATTACTATTAATTTTGGACATAAAATTCGTAATTTTATTTATTTTATTTTTTTTAAAGGTTTTTTGTTAAGATTTTCCATAAAAATCGCTTATTTAACATGTCATTTTAACAAAAAGTTTCAAAATGTGTATTTTTTTGTCACATGTCTTAAAATATTGGTTTTTTAGCGACAATTATTTGATGTGCATTGAAATATTAATTAACAATGCATAAACATATACAAAATCCTAACTTTAAAATATTGACGCTTTTTTAAATTTCTTTAACTATTAAAAAAATGAAGATTTTATTACCAAAAAAAATAAAAATAAATAAAGCACAAATACATAAACACACTTAAAAATAAATATCTTAGGGAAGAAGAAGACACTAGAAAATGTAAAGTGTCAAAATAAACCCTCTAAAAAAAGAGGTTGATGTTGCATCAACACATTTTCAAAATCAACATGAAAATCACTCACATCTAAAAAAATGTTCATAAGAAAATTGAAAGTGTCAAAAATATGCTAAAAAAATGTTATTCTAAATAATCACTTTTCAAATCGAGTGTTTTTTTTTTGCTACCTCAAAAAAACGGGTAATCAATAATTTTCTCATTTGATCGGTAACTATGTTTAACTCTTCCATCTCTAATTCAACCCTAATCACATTGTCATAAAACTTGTCAAAAAATTGCTTCTCGAATTTCATGCAACTTCAACATTTAAGTCGACTGGTATGGGTCACAACTAGGTGAGAAAGCAAGTAGATTTAGACATTAAAGTTAGTTGGGCATGGCTTTCAAAATACATAAGTACACATGTTTCCCTTAGACCAAGGACCCATAAGAATGTTCCTTTTTCAATTATTTTTAGTTAATTAATTTTAAATAATAAATAGCATGTGTTAAATCAGAGTTCCAACTAGTCTCAATTCTCCATGTTATTGTTACAATCACAATTATCATTACAAGAGCAGGGTTATAACAAGGAGATGTTACAAAACCCACTCCCTTAAAGGAACATCATCCTTGCTGTTCTATAACAAAGAATGGAAACAATAATTGAGCCTTATAGTTGTAGCTCTCACATCAATGACATTTTCCATGTCCTAAATTGTCATATTTATTCATGTCATTCATTATCCTCAATGCTTTCTCAGGGAATAGTTTCAACGCATTGTTTCCCGCTAGAGACTTTGCACATGACTCATTTAAAACCAGTTCACCTCAAGTTTCCTCTTCCTTGCAGTCACACACCTTCCAAGTTTAGGCACCCCCTTCTTTGCCTCCATAGTCCCTCAGGCAATTCATTCCTTGGAAATGCTTCCTTACAAAGGAAGGGCCTTGGAGCCTCACAACCAAGGCATCCCTCTGGCTTGCTCTGATAATACACCACATTTGTCACATCATATCTCATGGCAATCAATGCATATCATAGACTTGTTCCAGTATCACCACAGTGACCTAGTCCCTAAAGTCTTTAGCTCCATTGTGCTCTCATTAAGCCACTATGGTATTGCTTGTACTCAACCTCATATATTCTTGCTAGATAGTTCAATAGTTCACCTATATCACAAGAATCTAGTTATCATGACATTAATCATAATAATTTTAAATTAAATTATACCAAAATTTAACTGGTAATGATTTAAATCGATACTCATATTTGTAGTTACCCTTTGCTTCCTTTGTCTCCACAAGTGATAAGTCCATCTTGTCATTTTTACCAAACAAGGCCCTTCATGCTTATCCTAGTGAGCATGGGGCGTATTTCTTCTTTCACCAACTACTCACCTTTCTGGGCCCAAGAAACCCCCATTTCGGGTAGTCTACCCATCCAAAGGTTTTCCTACATGAGCCCTCATCAATTACTCACCTTTCTGGGCATGAGAAACCCCTATTTTGAGCAGTCTGTCTATCTAGAGGTTTTCCTGCATAGGCTCCCATCAAATACTCACATTTTTGGGCCTACACAACCCCCATTTCAAGAAATCTAATTTTTCTAAGTGTTTTCCTACATGGGGTTTAGAGTCTTATAGCCAAGTATTGGTTTGACATGCTCTATTATAATGTGCATGGAGTCATATGGCCATGTGATGGTTTGGTGTGCTCCACTGCACTACTCATGGAGTCTTATAGTCAAGGTATCGATTATGAATTTCTTCTATGAGGTAAAAAAAGTATCATGGGGTTGTTATGCCATCGCAATAGTATTTTCCCTAAGCTCCGTACTCCAACATTTCACATGAGTCACAACATTCAATTCTCATGAGATATATTCAAGATTTCCAAATCAAAAAATAGTTTCAACTATCCAAATGTTTTTCATTCAGAAGCCAAATCTCATAAACACGATACTTTAGTCATGTTGTTGGGCTCCCTTATAGGTGGTGATATTCTATCATGGTGGTTTCTATCTCACACCCAATTCCAACACTCTTCCTGCAATTTGATCTTTCATTCAGCCAAATAGCTACCAATACTCATACATACATCTTTTTCATTGCAAAGATTCACAACATCTTGAAGTTAGATAAGAATTATTGCACATATAACAATTCTATTAGTCCACCTAATTTCAAATAGATTGAAATGAAACTATCATCATATGTGTGCATCATATTTATTTTGAGCATTTCATGATACAAGCAAAATTTTATTCCATCAACCCAAAGAGTCAGAAATGAGAGATGCATATCTTAAATTCATGAGAAATTTAGTTCTCTATTTTGTATAACATGCATTACAAAAGTTATTAAAATATTTCACATTGAAGGCTTCTTACCTTAACCATCCTCTTCTTGGGAATTAATGCAATATATGGATTAATTTTGAAGCAAAATATACCAAACTTAGTTGAAAGGAATTCTTATCCAATTTCTTTCCTTTACCTTTGCTTACTGCTTACCTTACTTACCTGCTTGTTATTACAGGCACTTTCAGCTAAATTGTTTTGAAGGAGTTCAGTTGGCTAGTAGCATACTTGATTTTTCAATATTCAACAATCTTGAAATTTTCTCAACTTCACATATTAATCATAACGCTATCAGTTCAACTACTCACAATGTTCAATGAAACCTTTCATATAGGAATTTGCATTAGGTATCCAATTTACAAATTCTAACCTTGTCCTATCATTTTCAAAGTTAACTTTCAGCCTCTATTATTTTCAAATATATACATGACTAGGCTCATAAGCCCGAGCATGTCATATGCACACTAATAATTGTAGTTAATTAACAAGAGATCATTTTCACAAACTTGCATGATGGATATTCCACGTGACATGGAATCTACTTAGATAATCTAATTTTATTACCCTGAAACATAGCAAGTACTACATTAAATTATATTTTTTTAATTTTATCTTTTATTTTCTTATTATTTACACACAGACACACACACACACACACACACACACATATATATATATATATATATATCAAGCTCTATTTTAGTTAAATGGACTTCCTTATGCAATTTTTGCAACTATGACATTATTTTCCAACTGATTCATATTAATCCAATCAGGCATTCTTGAATGATCTTTTATCCTCAAGTACCCTCTATGAAATTATGAAAGGCAAGCTTCCAATCTCATTAAATATTTCATCATATGAAAAACATATTAAACCAATAAATAAGTTTCCTTAAAATTTCTAGCTGGTTTATGACCCGATTTTCTCTCTTGTGATAGTTATGGGGTCCCTTCCCATGCATTCTTGTGCATATCAACTATCTATACACACATCAATCATTATTCGATAAATCCATGCATGAGTTATAACATCTCGATTTCATAACAAGTCAAACATTCTTGAATTCTTGTGTTTGGATGGTTGATTCATAGTAGTCATTTGTTAAAAACTAAACAACCTATATTTACTTCAACAGGAACACTTAACATATTAATGTTGAAATATGTGGTTTGGTATCCATAATGACACGTGTAATCATGATTTTATGTAATTAATGTAAAGAAGGAAAAATAAAATTATTTTATGCTTCAGACTTGGGTTTCATGCTCAAGGAATTTTTTTATTTTATAGATGAAGCTCCCATTGTGAGCTATTAGGTTTGTTCATTAAATCATAAAGTCAATTGATTCAATGTCATGTATGAGATACCCTTCTTGGGCATGTTATATATTTATTTGAGTCATTGTAAGAGTCAAAAGACCCTCTAAGACCAAGCTCAAGCACTTCTAGCAAGTCGGCCTTAAAATGGAGCAATGAGCCTACACCAAGTTGACATGTCGGCCTAGGATCCATTCAAGTCGGCTTATTTACATTGGGCAGACCACTATATATAAGTGTACTCTACCTCATTCTAGACATAACCACAATCACACAAGGATTTTGATCACAAGGACGAAGAAGACGCCTCTCATTCAAGCAAAGAAGAAGGGATAAAGGTCGAAGAAGGAAGAGAAAAGAAATTACATATATGTTTTGGGTCACTTTCTGTTCACACGTGTGAGGATATTACTATCATCATAGGAGGGTGGAATCAAGGCAAGAGAGAGATCCATATTGAAGGAATTTCATAAGAAATGTAGCCCTAAGTCAAGCGCAGAAGGAGGGATTAAATAGCCCTAATTTGGTCACATGTGGGAAGTTGCAGTCAACTACAGGTAGCTAAAAATTGCAGAGGTAAAGGTCAAGAATATCATACTTGAGTTACAGGATAAAGGGTGAAGAAAGAAGGAGAAGTTGCTACATCTTCAAGCAATGGTCGACTTGGTTTTGGAGAGGTTCTTAGGTCAAGGGTCTTGGTCTTGGAATTCATCACTTTAAAATTATATAAGAAGAAGAATTTGTTTGGGTTTTCCTCTCAAGTTGGAGAGGTTTTGGCCCTAGATGATCACCAAAACTTTGTTTCCCTTGTCTCATGCTTATTTATGATTTGTAGATATTTGATGATAGAAAACCATTAATATAATCAAGTGAAATAAGAAGCTAATAAATATTAAGTAAAATTGCATCACAAACAATTATCATATTAAGAGAAATCACCTCATCCCTCTTCCCTAGATTTCTCAACATGGTATCAGAGCTAAGGTGACAAATCAAGGAAGGGAAACTCAATAAGGGCCACTTAAGAACTTAAGGACTGAATTTCTAGAAGGGTATAAAGGGCATCAAAGCATCAAATAAGACTCTCTCATCTCCAAGACATATCAAATACAAGTATCACATCTTCATCTTGAAGAAATTCAAAACCTTAGTTTCATCAAAGAAGGCATCTACTATTGAAACATTCTTGGGATCTCCTCTCAATTATCACCTCAAAGGAGACCTCAAAGACCCTGTATATACTCAAGAAAGGAAGGAATTTTACTTGAAGCATCTTGAAGACTATTTGTCCAAAGGAATCTCGATCAAAGGCATTGTCAACGTCAAAGATATCAAGGCAATATCCCTCTCATTAAAGTAAGGATTTTGTTATGAAACCAGCTCAAGAAAAGAGAGATCAACGCCTTAGAATTCAGCCTCTTCGAGGGGGAAACCTCCTTTACATTACATAAATGAACAATTCTTCGATGATTCAAATGAAAAGGCCTCCTCTCTATATATAGGAGTCTAAGGGGTCATAACATAATCAGAGCCTACATAACAATAATAATGTAAGGGAACAATAATAACAATAGTGGGCTTCTATGGGGCACAATAGTAACAATATGGCCACTACATGGGTACATCAATATAATAAGGGGTATAACTCAATAGTAATGGGGTAATCACTAATATTATAGGGACCCAACATGCCCCTCTCCTTCAAAAAAGTGTTTTCCTCAACGCTTGAGTAGTTCTGGATACTTCTGTATAAAATTCTCATCCATGTGGAATCTTCAGCGGGTAAGTTCTTCCACTTGATAAGATACTCTGAAATTGATCGATTTCGTAGCTGTCGAGTTCTTGTTTCTGTGACTGCTTCCAATTTCAATATAATTTTTCCTTCCTCATCAAGTTCTGGCAATATTGTTTGAACTGGGAGCTTGTCGCCTATAACCTTCTTTAAACATGAAACATGGAAAACTGGGTGCAATCTAGAAGCTGCAGGAAGCTCCAATTTCTATGCCATAGTACCAATATTTTGCAACACCTTGTACGGACCATAATACTTTGGTGATAATTTATTATCCTTCTAAGCTTGCTTGAGGGACATTTGCTTATATGGTTGTAGCCGAACGAATACCCAATCACCTACATCAAAACTCATTTCATGAGATGTTGATATGCCTATTGTTTCATGCTATTCTGTGCCAACACGAGGTTATCCTTTAAGAGTTGGAGGAATTGTTGTTGATGTTCGATGTGATGTTCCACTGCTTGAACCTTAGAATTTTCTCTTAAATACGATGCAGTGGATGGTGGCTGATACCCATAAAGTGCCATAAATGGGGTCATTTTTGTTGTTGTATGGAAGGAAGTGTTAATCCACCATTCAGCTAGAGGCAACCATTTGACCCATTGTGTCTGTTTATCAGATACAAAGCAACGAAGATATCCTTCCAAACATTTGTTTACTATCTCAGTTTGCCCATTAGATTGAGGATGATAAGATGAGCTATGAGCTAATTGAGTACCAAGACAAGAAAATAATTTTGTCCAAAAATTTCCAGTGAAAATGGGATCTCTGTCACTTACAAATAATCTTTGGGTTTCCATGTAGCTTTTGAATTGTTTCCATAAATGCACTAGAAACTGTACTGGCTTTAAATGGATGTGATAATGCACAAAAGTGTGCATACTTGGTAAGTCTGTCAACTACCACCATGATGACACTCTTTCCCTCAGACTTGGGTAAACCTGTGATAAAATCCATTGAAACATCTCCCAACATTGGCTTGGAATGGATAAAGGTTGTAATAGACCCAGGGTCTTAATTGTTTCAACTTTATTATGTTGGAAAACCAAACATTCCACCACAAACTTTTGAATATACGACTTAAGGCCATCCCAAAAAAATTCCATCTTAACCATATACTGAGTAGAGAAAAAACTGTTACTAGGGAGAAGTATGCCAGCCTCTAGCATTTCTGCAACCATACGTTCAATTTCCCATTTTTGGGCATAGGGATATTTGTAAGACCTCATGTTTTGAGGAACAATTCCTATAATCAAATGAATATCATGATCATGATCACGAATAGGTGGGAGGCATTTGGGAGTCTCAAATACCTTGGAATGATTGTCCATGGCTTTTTGGAGATCTGGAGAAATAGATGATTTCGATGTGGGAACCTCTAGCAAGCATAATTGTGAAATTACGCCTCGTTGTCCTTTCTTTAGAAGATTTGTAATTCCATTAGAGCTGATTATCTTTCCTAGTTTCCCTGTGATAGCCCTTAATTCAAATTCCTTTCCTTCCAAAAGAATATTCATAAAAATTTCTTGAAAATTAAAAGATATTGTACCCAAGGATTGTAGCCATTGGACTCCTAGTACAACATCAGCACCAGCGATTGGAATGGAAAGCATTGGGCTATTCATTATATATTCTCCCATGGATAGCTTGATATTATGGCACTTTCTAGAGAAATTATGGCTCCTCCACTTGTAACCATCACTTGACACTCTCATGCTGGATATAGGAAGCAATTCAATTCCTTGGCTATCTTATAATGAATAAAATTATGGGTACTTCCCGAATCAATCAACACTATTACCTTTTTCTTCTTGATATTCCATTCTATCTTGATATTTTGAAGGGTGGAAATTATGGCCATTGCATTACAATATATGGTTGGATTCATTTCTTCTTTCTCTAGGGTTTGTTCCTAGTGTATATCCTCTTATTTTGACGTTTCTTGTTCCTTTTATTCCTCCTCTTCACAATCTATGTAAAATAATTTATTCTCATCACACTGATGACCTTTAGTGTGTTTGCTATCACAACTGTAACAAAGCCCTTTTGGTATGTTTTCTTTTAATTGTTGTGGTTTCAACCTTGTAGGTTGTGGAAGGCTAGGGGAAACAACACTTACATCCTTATAGTTGTGAGTGGTAGGATTCCTTGTTGCCATAATTTTTCTTTACATTTTTCTTGCCAACCTTAATGCCTTCTCTAATGAATCAGGTTCCCAAAGGTGAACCTCATGTTGGATATTATCCTTTAAAGTCCTTATGAACACATCAATACTATGTTCCTTTGGAATATCTTTTACCCTTATATCTAATTTTTGGAAGTCTTCAATGTGCTCCATCATTGAACCTTTTTGTTTGAGATTTATCAACTCGATAAAAAAGGTGTTTCTTTTTTTATCCTCATAATGTGCTATCATTTCTTTCGTAAAAATTACCCAAGTGAAAATTTGTTTATGAGAGCAAAGCCATCGATACCATACAAACTGATTTGTTTCCAAATATAAAGTTGCAATGCACACATTTTGTGTGTTTTTCACATTATGAAGATCAAAATATTTCTCCAACTGTAGTATCCATGTTATGGTATCCTTGCCATCAAACTTCCTCATATCAATATTTGGAACATGGTGGGTCTTCAATCCAATGCTAGAGTCTGTGAAATCATGATTAACATTTCTTTTGTTCTCATCATGAGTTTCCTTTACTACCCTTTCACCATTAGTAAGAATTTCTTGTAGCAACTTTGTTAAATCAATCTTCAAATATTCCATGTTTCCTTTAAGTTTTTCTTCTATACCATCCATCTTAGCTTCCACGCCATTCATCTTAGTTTCCATGCCTTTCTTTAAACCATCCATCTTAGCTTCAAGACTTTTCTTTAAACCATCCATATTAGCTTCCACACCATCAATGTTAGCTTCGACACCTGATCCGAATTGGATCCATGAAGAATTGTCAGAAAGATCATGACTGTATCAGGGTGGGGCAAACATCAAAGAATTAAGAAAACAGTGGTCAAAAAAACCTCTGAAGAGTGGCAGTTAGCAGCCAGCATGGAGCGATGAGGACCTCGCTCAAAGCACGTTGACCGAGGCCCATGGAAACTGCGCAGGAGGTGAAACTAGCCCCTAGGAGGCCCAGATCGAGAAACAAAGGCAGTTTTTGATGCACAATTAGCACAATCACGTATCGCTGAGCAAAAACCCTCGAAATGGGAAGGCCCCGAGCGCTCGGTTGCATGAAGAGCCAAGAGAACCGTGGGAAAAGGCTAAAGGACAAGGTGGGACCCACGCTCCAAAAACGGTGGTATTGATCGGGGGCACCCTCAAACGGTGTGGAGCGCTTGAAAGGTATGCTTTTTGAATAGTAATCTAGTGGTTTTCTAATAAGTTTCCTAATCTTTTCTGCATTATAAGTATAAAGAATAAAAGGGTTTTGATAAATTGTGTGAAAATGGACAAACGAAGCTCAATCACCAATAATCGATGTTTTCTATGCAGAAGGACACGGAAACAGGGGATCATCGAGCAGAAACAAGAAGCAAAGGGAAAGCAACTGTTGTCCCCTCGCTAGGGAACCGGATGCGGACGCGATCAAGTAAAATTAGAGCCGAATGATCCAGGAGAAGAACGTGGACGCCAAGACGGAGAACGCAAGGAAGGAATGAGAAGAACTGAAAAATTAGCGAATCCCTCAGGATCTCTGATCATGAGGGATCGCTGCTTTAGCTTATCTTTTGTATTTAGATATCTCCGTCATTTCTGTTATATAAATATACCACGCCATTGAGCGTAAAGAGGGAGGAGATGTATCATTGTAATTTCCTGATTCAGAACAAAGCTTTTTGAGCATTAAGTTTTGTTGAAGACTTGATCTTGTATACCTTCTTTAATGCAATCAATATAAGAGACTTTGTGTTCACTTCGTTTCTACATCTGAGGTAGCTTCAAGTGGTGCACCATTGGTAGCCAAGGGCCCAGCTCCGACGGTCACTCGCTGTTGTATCATACGGTGATTAGTGTGGTTTGATTATTTCCTTTGTTTCAGCAATCTGATATATATTTCACATGATAGACTATGCTTCTTAATTAATCCCTGAATCTGAATAAGTTCCTTAATTCATGTCTCTGTGCTATATAAAGTGAATCCATTTGAATTGCATCCCGGTATTAGTACGACTGGTATTATTGTGGGATTCATCTAAACTAAGTGTTTGTGGGACTTGAAGACAATATCACTCTGTTCAGCAATAGTCACATCATACATTACTCTCGGATTGTT
>APFE030470506.1:0-13430 GCA_000404065.3 Pinus taeda | reverse complement strand
AAAAAATCGAAAAACAACAACCAAAACAAATAAAATCAAAATTTTAAAATGAACCTAACCAAAGTTTAGTTAAAAAACATTGGAGCTTTTATAATAAAAAAAAAAGGACTAACCCTAATGTGAAGAAAAAAATAATGAAATCGAATTGTTTTGAAGTGTTTGTGTATGAAGGTGTGTCGGCGGAAAGAGCTTTGAGATCGAGTGAGATTGCATGTTTGCGATGGACGATAGAGATGACGAGAACGCTAGGGAGAGGGTTTTCGAAGAGGCAGTGGGCAGTAAATGGAGACAACAGAAGGGAGGAAGGAGTTTGTATGCAGGTCAATGGAGGAAAATAAGGACGCATGGAGGAGAGAGGGCAGCATTGGAGACTCGAGGAAGAGGAGCGATGACAGGGATTCTTTGCAGGTGGAATAGAGGGGAGAAAGGGAGAATGCAATAGAGAGGAAATAAGGGATGCCAGGGGAAAAGAAGGACAACATGAAGGGTTTGCAGATTCAAAGGAGCAAGAGGATAACGAAGGGAAACAATGATGTTTAGGTAGAGAAAAAGATATGGCAGCAATGGAAAAAGACGATGTTTTATAGGTTGAAGGAGCTGCAACAGTGCAATAGAAAACACAGAAGAGGGAGTATGCTATGGACGCAAGGTTATGGTAGAAAATGGAAAAACACAGAGATGAGGAGAAACCCAAAAACGTAGACAGAGAGAAACCCACGTAGAAGAGAGAGAAAGAGAAGAAAAAAATCAAATTTTTCCAGAGAATGGAAAAATGCAATAGAAAATGGTAGCCCAAAAACCTAAAAAGTTTCCAGAAATTTTTGATTAAAATGATATATTCCTGCTATTTTATTTCAGGAAACTTATGAAATCCTCAGAAAAATTGAAACCCTTCAGATTGTAAAATATTTTGAATAATGTCCCTGCAAAATGGTATTGATGCTATTTCTTACCGTTCAGGGCCTAGATATGGTTTCAAATCAAACTTCTCTTTAATATCTGCAACCTATACCTAAAAACAAAAACACCTAGAACCCAGATATAAAAAAAATAAATAAAACCCTAGAAACCCAAGTCAAAAAACCAAAAATAAATTACAGACCTATGCACAATAATGGTAGATCTACTAGATCTGAGGAGTATGAGTCCAATTCCACTCCTAGATCTGATAATCTAAGTCTCTCAATGACAAGATCTATCAATTTTCCACACAAAAAAATATTTTTTTTTTAATTTAAAGTAGGTGCTTAACTCAAAACCCTTCGTATATCACCACTAAAATATTATGATAAGCTAAGAGCTAATTTAGCTGGGCTCTTTAGAAAACACAGATCGGGAGTTGGCTGGTCCAACTAAAAACTTCCTGTTGGCATTATGATACATGTGTTGTACTTGATGGTAACCCACTTTTAGCAAAACAACTCACTTATATATGGTAACTAGATGAATCTACGCAACTAGATGAATCTACATAAGAGATATCAAATGTGATAGAATGCATGGCAATTGTGTTTACAGATGTGACAAAATGCAGGGCAGTTCAAAGGAATCAGTTCAAAGTAATGTACAATGGAAAATCAAATTATAACAGGTCTATTCAGAGGGAACAAAGTAATGGTACAAAAGAATAGGGTGAAGGAACAAAGGACTACAGACCATAATCAATAAGTTGAAGAAAAAGGACATTTCCAGGTATGCTAAGTTGTATACGTGGGTTCACTGTACAAAAAGAGCATGTACACATGGGTTCACTATAAAAAAAGAGCATGTAGATGCGGGTTCACTGTACAAAAAGGACATATACGTATGCACACACTTTCATAGAAGAAAAACCACGTATGGGATGAAAAATTAAGGAAATTGAGGTGAAAGTATACCAAGGGTCAATACCATGGTATTAGCCCACAATATTGAGCGGAGTAATGGTTATTTGATCTCATCTAAGAATACGACAGGCTCTAAGTGTTGTTTTCATATGAGGTATTGAGAAAGGCTAAAAATATATAAGGAGGAGAAGATCAAAGGGCTAAGTGTAGAAGTAATGAATATCTTATGAAGTGTTAGATCAAAAGAAAATATGCATGTTATGGGTTTTTGATGCTTTTCTTGATCTAAACTAAGTATGCACCTGAGTGTTTGATGATGGATGAGATCTAATGATGGATCAGGATCATAATGACTTATCATTATGTGATTTGATAGTGGATAAGATAGATCTGATTGCTAATGCATGTTTTATCCTTTATATGTGATCATCTTGGTATGTCTGAAGTTTGGAATTGCAAAAAAGTTATAAGTAAGTATTTGCAGATCTATATTTTGGTTTGCTTTGGTGAAGGTGCATATACATGCTGGTTCGACTCTTCCAAGTAACATATGCAAAAGAAAAGATTAATGTTTAGGGATGACTGATCTATTAGATCAATGTTGCTGTTTGACTATTGTCTGTCAATGAAGTCTTCTTAGATCTAAAAGTAAAACTGAATGCATAAAGATTTTCTGCCTGATTGACTGATTGATTGAGAAAGAAGGGTGATCCTTGCTACTATCTGTTTATAAGTTTGTAAATTGACAGCAGATCCTCATAATGTCACTGATTGGTACAATTTGTGGTTTAGAGGTTTCATGATTCAGTACCTTTAGAGGTATACGCAGGTTGGGCTAAAGGAAATTGGTATACACACAAGTTGGCTTCATTGAAGGAGCATATATAGTATGACACATGATTTCTGAGGTTACAATTGGTTCTGGCTTTTGATGTAGTGTTCTAGGTTCAAATCTGTGTATTGGTTACAATGATCTCTCTGTTCTAGTTGATTGGTTGAATTTGATTAAGTTTGAATGAATACTTGATTAAGTTGTGTTAGAGGTTCAATGATTGTTTGATTTAGTATGTTAGAGGTTTCAATGATTTATTGATTCAGTTATGGTTGATTCAGAGATTGATGAGTGGTTTTAGTTATGTTAGATATTGATGATTGAGTTTCAGTGATTGGTTTTGATGGTTGTATTGCAGTGGTGATTGATTTTGAGCTTAAATGTTACAACTAGGCCTCTGCACACTCAGCTTTAGAGCCTTCTCCTACTCTACGACCCAAAGACTCGACCTTACACTTCAGATCTTACTCTATGCTTCTATTCCATCATCATCCAATACATTGTTCTATATCTTAGAGACTCACTCTATTTATACAATCCCATGGTCCGTGGACCATGGGTAGATCTCTATAGCTGACATTACATTACAAAATTAAGGGAAAAAAACCTATGAATCATTTACAACTTTGTGGTCTGTGCCCACAAAATGTGGAGCCTTTACATCAGATTTACAAATTTTTACAAAAATCTGGGCTCTAAGCCTAAAAAATTTTCATGGGGTATCCCACGCCCAACATGCCCCCAACACAAACATCGTGACTTGCCCTCGAGTCACTCTTTCGGTGTGAAGATCTTTGCACGCAGACCTCCCAACTCTACCTAGACTACTACAAGATCGACAACACACTGAGCGGCTGCCTGCTGCACTTCCTGGACGCATTATTCAGAAACCGTTGCGGCTGAACTACTTCCCTGAACCTGTTCCTGTGTGCCCTACATTTGTGCAATATTTTCTTCAATAGAGGCTATAATTATGAACGCCTCATCAATCCATGGTTGTACGCATGCCTTCAAAACAACTTCCTTGTGTCGAGTAGCATCCACCCTCTCCTTGAGCACTTTTTCCTGCTGTATCCATGCGAGCCTTTGTGTAAGCGCAACCATCTGCATGGTCCCTTTTATCTCATCATATTTCCACTGCAGCTCACGTGCCTCTCTTTCTAAGCACTGTATGTTTGGGTCCTCCTGTAGAGTGGTGAGAACCTCAAATGACTCTTCAAATAGCTTGGTGCA
The DNA here is from genome assembly GCA_000404065.3 of Pinus taeda. Taxonomy (NCBI): domain Eukaryota; kingdom Viridiplantae; phylum Streptophyta; class Pinopsida; order Pinales; family Pinaceae; genus Pinus; species Pinus taeda. Next base: position 9,539 of record APFE030470506.1, on the reverse strand, counting down.
GTCTTTCACTGTGATGTTGACCTCTGCTATGGCTGTTGTAATCACGCTGGGATGTTGTTCCTTAACCTCTGGCGGCATTGAAGGCTGTGCGTTCAATTGTAGCTCGACTATCTAAACGTTCAACACCAGTTGAACCTTGGCCATCTCTTCCTTAGCCTCACGCATCCCTGCTGCTAGTTTCTGATGTGCACCTCCGCTGCTTCCTCTGCTTGGACGGCCAGCTCTGAGACCATTTGGTAGGATTCATTAAACACTTGGACAATCTGTCAGTTCTGCACCACTACCTCATCATGTTGTAGGCTCAACTTTTCAATGTTGATGCACTGCTCGCTCATGACCTGGAGTGCGCGACCCTCCCTAGCTCAGTTCTGCAATAACTCCGTCCTGCAAAACTTAGAGCATCTCCTGAGGTAGCGCAACCATTTTTATCTTGATCCCCTTTAATCCATTGATCATAAGCTTTTTAGCCTCATTTTCTAGCATGAGTGCTCCCTTTGGCAGCACTATGGTGTTGGTCATGTGGGTGCGCAACATTTCCTCAGTTGCTGCCGTGCCTAGTGCGAGGTTGGTTGACACAGTACCAGCTTGTGGAGTGTGCATCTACAACTCCTATATCTACACACGGAGGGCCCCCAACATCATCTGGTGTTCCTCCACAAACAACTGTGTTATCACTGTAAAAGTTTTTAAAATTTTGGATGGCCTGCATGGTTCCAAATTTTTTATGTTAGAACATGGTCAAGTCATTTTTATGTTTTTAGAGTCTAAGTCATAGGGTTAGAGTCTCATTTCCATCATCAAATAAAGTCCAAAAACCTTGTTTGGCCCCTTGTGAATCCCATGTCATGTTTAAAGTTTCATGTGTTTGGTCATTTCAAACTTTTGAACGCGCTACGAAACTGTCTAGGCGTTTTCATAGGCCAAAGTCCTGAAATTACACTACGTACGCTACGAAATTGGGAATTTGTAGTTAGGTGTTTTTGTAGTGAAAAACTCCCAATTTTCACTGGATGCGCTATGAAATCGAGGATTCGTGTTAAATCTTGTCTAACTATCAAATCCACTAGAATCTGTTAGATTTTCATCATTAGATGCCAATCCATGAACCTTACCACTCACATGCAACCATTCATATCCATCATTAGATTCGTTAGGGGTCATTTGTCTGCACTCATTTCAAATTTCAAAAAAGAGGAAAGGGTTAGTTGATCCTGGTCATATCCATGTCGATCTTGGCCATATTCATGCAAGAGACACTTTCTGTTGTTCTTAAGTTCGATGAAAACAAGCCTAAGGTGAGCAAAGACCAGAATTCTTCTGCAGGTTTCTAGTGAGGCAGCTCTTCATCAAATTCAAGCGGGTAGCTCTTCATCAAATTCAAGTGAGGAAGCTCTTCAATTAAGAAAGACATTTTCTTCTAGGTTGTTCTATCTGCAAGGATTTCAAAGGAGATATGTCGAAAGAAAGAAAGAATCACAGGTCAGGTTGATGTCTGAGAACTGAACGTTAAGGCTTAGATGCTCTCACAAAGGATAAATCAGTGGAAGAAGCTTTCAAAAAGGTAGGTTGTTGGAGGGTTATGGACATCACCCAGGTTGAAGTTAAGGAGGAGCAATTATCAAGAATCGACTTTATTTCCTAGTTTAAGTTGTTACTATCATAATAAGGAGTTTTACTCCTAATTGTATTAGGACTCTAAAACTATTAGATAACTGCTACTTGTAATTAATAGTTTGTTTTAGGAATGAATAGGTGTCAAGATAGGAAATTCGAGTTCCTCTCATGTTGGATCAGAGGAATCCAAGATTGTAATGAAAAATCTATAAAGGACAAGAGGTGGAATGCCTCAAGGTTGGCATTCTTCAAAAGAAACAAGCACACTGTGTTGTTGTAGAAGACTATATGTTTTTATGTTAATACAGAGATTTTGGCTTCACTACTCAAGATATAGAGAGAGTTTTAATGTTTGATTGTCTCATGGCATTTTTCATCTACTTACTTGCAGTGGCATGAACACATGTTACTTAGAATTCATTGATAATGCTCTAACTTCCTTCATGTGTTTATAAACTGTGTTCTTTTCATTATGACTCTATTTTGCTAATACATTAAGACTCTTTATGCCCTGACTTCCATGTTAAGCTAATCTTGTTGTGATACTGAAACATATTCTGACTCCATAAGCCCAATGGATGTTTATTAATTGTGTTCAACCATTTATACTTTTTCACTTGCTTTTTCCATAGAGTTAGCCATCTAATCTTTAAACTAAAATCTTTAACCTAGTGAGAGAGCCCTCTCAGGTTGAGGAGGCTAAGCCTCAGCCAAAAGTTTGGTTTGAAATAGTTACTCAAATTCTTCCTGATCAGCAGCCTATCAGGGTTGGGTTTTGTGATAACAAACTGGAGGGCCTCCATGGTGATGTCCCTCACCATTTCCCTAATGTCATGTAGATCCCCCTCAGTGAGGGTGAGCAGGTTGAAATAAGTCTTTGAGGCCTTCGACTTCTTCCGCGGCCCCACCTGCTCTCTTGGGCACTGTCGTTTCAACTATGTCAACACTGTCTACGGGTCCACGCCACCTTCCTTTGGATTTGTTTCCTGTTCATGCAAAGGTGAATTCTGTCCTTCGCACTCCTTCCCTACTACCTTCTGCTGCTGTTTTGCCTCCTTCACATCATTGTGCACCTCCTATACCTTGGCTGCTGCTGCTTCATTCCTTCACTTTTTTACCAACTGCACCATCCATAGTTTTGTCTCCTTTTTCCTCTGTGCAGTGGACTTCTCAGCTTCCGCTGCAGAGCTAGCTAGGGTGTGCCACTTTGGTGGCCACGATTCAAGGATGGAAAATATGACATCGTTCGTTGCCAGATAAGGTAGCTCCTTCCATTCCTTCACGGTGTCCTTCCTCACCCTAATGTACATGTGATGAAAGTTGCCTTGAACTCTGCAAAGCTCTGCAGACTGTTATAGATCATGGGTGATAACCGTGGCTTGCGGTTAATCCCCATTCTAATGTTCATCTCCATGAACACCTAGAATATTTTGCTGTCTCTGATTCTCTGCACATCTCTGGTTTCTCACAGTGAAGCATACTTCACTGCCTCTGGAAGATCCTACACAATCTTTGGGAGCTGGTTGTCCTCATGCAATTCCCAACCCACCAACACTATGGATAATAGAATCCATGCATAGTGGAAAGTCTTCCCTTACTCCTGTGCCTCGCGGTAGTTCTCTAGGAACTCTCTACACAAGTAACCCACCAAATTAAACTGGACCTCTTCTATGCATTGCATAGAAAGTGCAACCACTAGTGCAAGCACCTCATCTGTGTGGCACTTCCACATAACCTTCCCAGCCAGTATCTATGTCGCGACTTTGACCACCACGTTGTTGATGCTGGAAATCGTGTACCCTCTTTTCTTCTTCTCTAGCTTGAATTTCTTCTTCATGGCCTCTGTGATGGCCAAATCGTCACTCTTAACCTCTAGGATATTTGTTGGGTCCTTGCCTTTGCAAGGGAGCTAGGTAATTCTGTGAATTAGATGATCCATGATGGGGATGGGCTCCTCCAGCCACAAACACCCATCATGCACCAGGCAGAGCAGCTGCTTGATGATGAAAATAGTCACTGGGGCATGTTGGTAATGCGACACCCAGAGTAAGTTTAATATTCCTACCTTCTCCACACCTCACAACTATTGGCGTGGCTCCAACTCTATAACTCCCGGCAGTGTGTTTTTCTTTTGGTGCATGAGCTACGTGATTACCAAATGTGGTAATTTCTCATGGCCTATGAGATCCCAGTCTTCAAATTTTAGAACCTGCACTCGCCCCAAGTGTGCTCCATAAAAAATGATGTCGTCGGGGAGCAGTGGAGTCTGCAGAGAGATTTTGCTCTCATCTAGGTCTTTGGGCACCCTTGCTTTTCCCTTCCGCGGAGGAACATATGTGGGCAGCTTGTTCAAGGGGTCCGCACCCTGGGTTTCCACCTCCATCTCTACGTCCTCATCCTCTTCTACTAGGATTTCTTCAAAGTCTTCCTCCTCCTCATCAGCTTCCAAGTTGATAGCCTTCCCTTTTTTTTCCATAGTAAGCCTCGTTCTTAGCGCGTTTCTAGGGGACATGCGCACTGGTACCATATGTTTCTTGTCTTTCTTGGGTCTCGGCGTGCGTACTGATTTAGGATTTCTTCAACTATCCCAACACTTTCTGGGGCTTCTCCTACCATTATGGCCTACACGGTCTCCTCAACGGTCATTTCTTTGGTATCCATGGCTTCCTCAGGTGCTACCATACTACTATTCCACAATTCTCTCAACAGCTCAAGTAAGTGCTTAAACAATGCCTTCAACTTCAAAAGATCAAATAAATCTAGGTTCATGAATCTCTGGGCATGTAACAACTCAATTCTCAAATGGCTAAGTGTTGTTTGTTGGGAATCCCTTTGCAATTTATATCACCTTTTGAATTTTAATTCGATCGTCCCCCCCCATTTTTGGTCCATTAATGCTCCCTTGGTGGCATATTTTCCCAAATATAGCCCATAAAGTTCACCTTAAATGCCTGTCACCCACTCCATTTGGTCTCAAACCAAGCATCACATCATGAATAGTGACTGTAATGGTCCCTTTCTAGCAAACCTGTGCGACAGCGCAGCTACCCTTGCGTTGTCGTGGACCCTGTGACACTTCACTACTACGCACAGTCCTATCATTGCGCAGCTCCCGAATAGAGTAGTTTATAGTCCCGTGCCTCCTTTTAGTTGCTTGGAGTGCTAAGATTGCACTTCTGCTGGCTAGTCGAATGGCTGGGCCACCAGTGTATGCCTTCAAATGGATTCCATTGACTTTTTCGGGGAAGATTTCTCCATTTAACTTTTCCAACTGCACCACACCACCATCTTTGATCTCCTTAATAACATATGGTCCCATCCAATGCATTCTGAGATTCCGTGGGAATTTATCAAACTTACTATCGTAAAACAATATCAAATCATTCACCTTGAAGGTACGCAACTTAATATGTCGATCGTACCAGGCCTTTTCGTGATGCTTTTGCACCTGCTGGTGGAATCTAGCCAAAAACCCTTCTTCTTCGAGCTCCTCCAACTACGTGAGCCTCTCCTCTAGGGCTCCTCGATCTGTCACACCTGTGAGTGCTGCTATGCGTAAACTAGGCACGATGTATTCCATAGGAACTACAGCTTCCACTCCATAGACACGCTGAAAATGTGTTTGTCTTGTCAGTTTCTTGCATGTCGTCCTATAAGCCCATAATACTACGGGTATGCGTAGGTCCCAATCACTTTGCTGTGCATTACATACCTTGGTCAGTGCGTTGCAGACCTTGTTGAATGCTTCTGCGTGGATAACCTTCTACATGATTGTCCTTCTTACATAATGTCTTTCTAACATTAACATCCATTTGCACATTTGTCCCCCCAACACATACTTATTGACCATATCTTTCAGCATGAATTTCATGTGCATCTGTGCAGGTTGTTTTCCATATGCCTGCATCCACCTGACTAGACTTGCGCGTGGATCATTTCATCCATTGTATTTGTATGTCAATCATACCCTAGGCTTCCCAAATGGTGTTTGCATCATCCTTCTATATTCACGCCAGTTGTCAAAGCTCCTTTTGTGTGTACCCCACCACCTCATGGGCGTAGTGTGTACTACCCAATTCAAGGCCTGGAAGCATTGATTTTCCAGCACCTCCCTTTCAAATCTATCCAAGAAGGTATCTACCTCACTTAACCCATCATAATTAGGTAGATCTCTTACTTCTATTGATATGCAATGCAATGATCTTGTAATCATATACAATTAAGGGTGGTTACCTTGTGTAACCGGTTCTGCCAATGCTCTATCTCCTCATCAGAATCTGAAGTATAGGAGCTTTCGCGCTCCCATGAAATCCACCCATCCATGGTGAGATTTACCCAATCTTTCTCTCGCACTGTTATCTTGTCATTGCAATCCAAATCATCATCACTTTCATAGTCATGCACCGGCTCTATATAGCACGATCCTTCAACAAGGTCCAGGGGTATAACTACGCATAGAGACTTCTTCTCAAAAATTGTCTTGCACTTTTTCAGATTAATCACCCTATTCATGTCAGTGGCCCAATCAATTCCTAAGAGCGTGGGGTAGGGATTATTATCATCAACAATCTATATCACTTCAAAGTTTGCTAGCTTTCTTGGTCCCTCAATATCTATAGTGATTCCCTGCAATCGCCCCATTGGTATCATCTTCTGCTGGTTCGCCATTCATAGTTGAATAGGAGACCATTGTAGCATAGGTCTCCCCATTCGTTCCCATGTCTACTTCGAAAAAACATTCAAATCCGATCCTAAATCCAGAATTACTTGATCCATCGCATATTCTCCAATCTGCGCAGTTAACCACATTTATCTTCCCGTTCTTTTCTTATGCTTTCCAATATTTCTGACCACACATAGTTCTCCTGGCGCGGTCCCAGTGCATCTGTTAATGAGTTCCTACAATCCATTTATATCTTTACTATCACACAGTAAATTCATCCATGTTTCCAAGAACATCGTCAGCATAGATGGGTCCATCTCTGGCTCTGGTTTATCTTTGCTTCCTGAAGTGGAGGCCTCAGCGAAGCTCTTCTTGGCATCCATGAAGGTTTCCCAAGCGCACTCCAAATCAAACTCCGCTTCTTTCGCCAGAGCTTTGTGAACTTAAGTACTATCTTCTGGCTATTTTCCCTTGTCATATCCCATTGTGATTCCACTTCGGAGCACAATGTTCACATTTGGATCCTCCTTGTGCCGCTCAAACCTCATCATATGCAGGTTCTGAGTTGGGGGAGGTGGTAGTGTTCCTTTGTCGTGTATCCTAGCTAATAGCATAGGACAATCTTCCGTCTCATGATGAAACAAGGTGAAATATAAACACAACGATAGTGTCAGATACATACAATGGCAGGCATAATGTCCTAGCCCTTCGCAATTGTAGCATATCAACTGACTACGACATCTTCCAAGTCCTCCTCTACCTCGGCCTCGTTTGCGCCCGTGAAATCCAGTTCGCGCAACTCTTGCATTCTGGTCTAGGGGATGCAATTTGGCTTGAAATTTGTAGGTAGGAGTTCTATCCATTATCAACTCATAGCTTCTACAAGTGTGCTCATCATGTCCCACTAACCTACAAAAGTTACAGAACAATTGCTGCGAATTTTGTGTATACTTTTGTAACAAATGGCAGTTGTCCGTAGCATGTTTTCCACCTATTTGACAAATCACGCACCACAAACCAAGCACTACGCTAGGTCCTTCTTGCACTTATGGCCTTAATGACATCAATCCTCCTCATGCAAGGTAATTCATGAAAATTAAGTAGTGGTCCTTGTCATGACCTTGACCTTTGCATTTTACGCACCACACCTCTTCGCGCACTTTTGGTCGAGTTGTCTTGTCCTATTTCAGACTCTGCATCTCTAGGCATAAATTCTTAAGCTGCAGGTGGATCTGCTGAACTCCTAAGTTAGGATCCTGCATCGGGGTCTCATGTAGCCTCATCGTGATCTCTAAGGCCTCTGCCTAAGTAGTTAACTCCTGTTGTGATAGTGCACTCCTCAGATGTGGTGTTAGCGACACTACAAACCATTCGCGATGTTGTCCATCCATGAGATTCATATTAGCTTCGTGAATTGTGCATTTTAGTCTCTATTCCAACTCCCAAGGAGTCTTGCTTGGTAGCATCGTGATTTATTTGAATCCAATGATCGATTGTGCTTCAGAATTCAACCTAATAAATTCTCTGTTTAGCGCTGCTTGGATATCTGCAATTCCCTCATTTGGATTATCACTGGCGTGCTTAATATACCAAGTCAGCGTGTGGTCCTGCAGGGTGCTAACTAGTGTCACTTTCTTTATATTATCATCTGTAACTCCTTGTGCCTTCCATACAGCTCTTACAACGAACCAAAATTGGTTCGGATCCTCATTTCCCAATCCCTTGAACACAGAAAACTTTAACGTGCTTGCCAAATTGAATCGCAGTGGTGGTGGAGGTGGTGTGGGTGAAGATGGAGATGATGGTGGTGAAGCTGGTGGCGGTGTGGGTGGGTATGGTATTCGCGGAATTCTTTGCCTTATCAGATGGATCGCACTTCGCGACGAGACCTTAGCAAGTCCTTCCTTGTCCCCTCGTGGAGGTAAAATCAAGGGGCTTTTTTCTGGTCCCTTACTTCCTTCGTTCCTATAAGTTTTTCCACTTCACGTAACCCCGAACATCAAGGTAATTGCATAACCCTCTTTTCACACAATAAATTTTAATCCAAGTATTTCGAGACTTTACGTACTTACCTCATATTCCTTTGAGACATCGTTTCTCTGCCTCACTGTAGCTAATTGAGGTGTCGACCGCGAACTCAGTAATGAATCCTTCTATAATCTAATCAAGCCAATGTTTAATGGTGCATGCGATCTTATCCTTAGATGTTTCCAACCTACGCACTAACTCTGGGGTCCACACAATAGGACCGTTAAGTTTCCACCTTCCTTGGCTATTCGCTAGCTTTGCGATCCACTCGTACAACTCAATAGGGAAATACGCCAAGAAGATTTCATGGATCTCTGTGTATAGGTAGCAGTTTAACCACTATTCTTTTGTAGTCGCGAGTTCCTGTTCTCCTGCGCCGCGAACTCGTGAATTCTTCTGTCCAACCAACCTTCAATTTCATTGTTAGTTGGGTTCCAATGATACGACATCAGGCATCTCTTATGCAGATTCCCGTCTTGGCAATGAAACCATTTATTTGCTTGATGGGGCCTGACCCAAGTTCAAAGTTAATTATCCAAACAAATCCCTACACTATTGGCCCTTTCAGCATCAACCCGTGGAGTGCGGATTGAAGTCTCACTCGAAGTAGTATGGGGGATGTTGGAACCAAGTTTCCGCACCCTCAAGATTTTTGAGGTGTTGATTTAGTCAAACTGTGCCCGCCTTTGCACAGGTCACTTCACGCATTGTTATGACCTATGATACCTTCGCAATCTGTTATAATATTCCTTCGTGTAGCCCTAACCAGGGGCTAAGGTGATTTCATGTTGCTATGACAGCGATCTGTGCTATCCCCCCAAGTTACATCGCGTATCTTACTTATCCTCTTATAGATGTTAGTCAACTTCGCATAAACATATACTTTAACTCACATTCACTTAATCTATATAGTTATATATGTTTACGCATCATATAAACAACATAAATGCAATTTATACCCAATATATTCGATGCAGAAAATAGGAAATAAATACACATAATTGATGTAAAACTTCTCTTTATCAATGCTTCAACAGTTATAGACTCGACTCGCCCTGCGTACTCAGCTATAGGTGTCCGTGCACTCAGCTGCAGATTACTAGGCCTTTTCACACTCAGCTGTAGAGCCTTCTCCTACTTTACAACTCAAAGACTCGACCTTACACTTCAGATCTTCCTCTATGCTTCTATTCCATGATCCTTCAATTGATTGCTCTACAGCTTAGATCCTCGC
>APFE030470502.1:0-23005 GCA_000404065.3 Pinus taeda | reverse complement strand
ATAATTCATATAAATAGTAATTGATAAAAAATAATATATGGTCACTAATTTTTTTTTATCCTCACGGACCTTCTTATTTATTATTGTGAGTATTTAAAATTTCAAAAAGGTATCAAGACGATGAATGGAATGAAATGTAGGTTAAAGCAAACCAATTTTAACTTTTAATAAAATAAAACTTATGAAATATTTTGGAAACCTAGTTGATGATGATGATGGTGATTAATGTCCACTAAGACCAATGTGGCATGTTGGAACTTAAGAAGAAAAATCATCTAATTTAGATTATTCAAGATCTTATTTCTATGATAAAATATAAGGGAAGGAAGCACTTCAAGATCATTGTAGTTGATGTGACTTAACAAGTCAAGAAGATTGGAAGTGTTACAGATCTTAGGGAAATGAAAGTGGATGTGAGTAAGAGCCAAGAAATCTAAAAGAAAGTATTTTTCGTCTTCCACCCTCTTTTTATAGCGAAGCTGGCAGATTCTACTGTCTTAAGGAGCCTTGGGATTAGACTACCTCCCGGTTTCACTTTGAAGTTAATGAGAATTAGTTCTAATCATAGTGATGTTCATTCTTTTCTTAGTGTTGGTTAAAACAGAGAGATAATTATGGTTATCAAGGGTGGGGTTGATCACCTCCTTATAATATGAACTAGATTCCTTTTACCCTCCATCTCCTTATCATCCCACAATTTATCCTTAACTTTGGAGGTGATACTATCTTTGACACTATCCCTTCTTCCAAGGATGATCTCCTCCATTATACCCCAATAGTTTAGCCAAGATTGGGCATCCTTATACCAACCATGCTTGAGGCGAAGGTGGGTGTTTTAACTAAAGTTAGAAGCAACTTTTGGAAGCCTCTTGGCTTCCACGTTGTAAATCTTCTTCTTATACATCATATGCTTAAACATAGCCCTAATTTCAATAGGGGAAGACAAACTTGATTAGGAGGATAGGATAGGGGTTATTTTCCTTGATCTTGAGGTTGTAGGTAATGAATTATTTTTTAATCATCTCAATCTTTCTCCATGACTCTTTGGATATACTACAACCCAAACTTCACATCCGTATAATACAGGATGGGTGACGAGGGTCTAGAAAAGGAACCTTTTTTTACGCCAAATACAGAGATTGGTTACTCAAAATTGTTTTCAATATCATAATAATATTTCCAACCTTTAATAATCCTTTTATGAATGTTATAATTCCAGTTGACCTCATGAGGAATGTCAATACCTAAATATTATAAGAAGAAACATGTTCTAAGAAATTGTTATCATAGACGAAATTAGTATGGTTGATCTTTTTGGATTTGATAATCATAACTTTAGTTTGTCAGTATAACCGTCATACCCATATTGGAGTAGTAATCATGAAGAGTCTTAAGTTGCTTATCTAGGTCAGCATGACTTCTATCAAGACAAAGGATATCATCAGCATAAAGGAGAAGAGTAATGACTATACCAGCAAGCTCGATGCCCTTGCAACCCGTAGTTTCCAAACACCCCTATAGCTTATCGATGTAAATTCCAAAAATAGTAGGGGATATGGGACACCCTTGCTTAACCCTAATATTTCATTTAATATCTTTAGACAACCCTTTGTTGGTCTTAATATTGACAACAACAATCTCATAGAGGTGAATCACATCATTCGTCAACTCAGGAGGAACCATTATCTCATCATGATGTTTCGAGAGCTTCTCCCAAGAAATAGTGTTAAAAGATTTCTAAATTCCACAAAGCAGCAGAAGAGATCAAATTTACTATTGTGACATTCCTCGAAAATGATCCTGAGAATGACAAGATGGTCGATAGTAGAATGATGTCTCCTAAACCCAACTTTCTCTTTAGCTCTTTTACCATGGTTTTCAAGCGAAAGACTAATCTTCTTTTCCAGAATGAGCCCATAATTTTTTCTAATATGTGTCTAAATTTCAAGAAAAATTTTAAGGATGGAATTTTTTCTTGAAGTTTAGAAACATTGGCGAATCTCATTAATCCGTAATATGCAAACTATAAAATGTTTATTGATATATTTGTAAAATTATTCAAATTTATAATGATTTTATATATAGTCTCTATATAATGTTGGTGATTTTAAAGGTTAAATAATTTTATATTCTAAAATTTGGGCGAATCACCTTTTATAAAAAATGGAAATTAGCCAATCTTTTTGTGGAAAAATCATGGAAAATTAGCCCACTAGGCGAACATTAGCCCCTAAAATTTTCCATGTGTCTAATCATAATGGTATTATAGTTAGAGAGAGTGTTTTTGTCCACAATTTTAAATATAGGAACAATAAGGATTTGCGTCCAAGGCATAGAGAAGCCATGCTTTATTTCCAAATTGAGAAGCTTGTGGAGATGAGGATAAATCTTCCTATTTTAAATATTTTAGTTTCGTATCCTTCGATATCTTTAGCTTTCCCATTAGCAAGCTTATTAATTCTAGACTCAATGTGTTCGGGGAGTTATAAAACCTTTTAAGATAGATGTCCCAAATCTATAATTGGATTGAATGATTTTTTATTTATTTATTTATAAACAAGGACATTCTGCCAAAACGATTTGGGCACAGCTTTAGAAAGGTAGAAAATGCTCTTGTCTCTTGTTAATATAGGATCAATTCTTCCTTTTTATGAGGGCTTTATATATACTAATATTCTGGAGCTTTACAGTTTCGTTAGGAGCATCTCTAATCACTTTCATGGTAATTTTATAGTTTTGTCATACCAAGGGTTGGCAGTTTTGTTAATATGGTTATACAAAACCTCAGTAGAGAACTTGTTAATGGTAGTGGAAAGGGTAGTATTAAAACTATAATAAATTTGATCATGTTGTTATTATATGTCACTGAGCATAAATCCTTCTTTGAATCCTTTAAAAGAAGGTCTATATTACTGTGATTGAAATGAGTATTTCTTTGGATTTCATTGAATTTATGCATCTTGTTCGTATGCATAGCAATATTTAGGCGTTAAAGATAAAGGCACGTGGCCAAATTCAGGTTCATAACCATTAAATAGTTCAAATTTGGTAATAGATTAAGGACGTGGATGTCCAAAATCGCATAGTCCATGACACTACTGCCGAGCCCATGGAAACAGATCATTTGGCTAGAGGAAGGCCACTTATTAATACCATTGCCAATAATTAGTTCTTGGGGACTACCAAGCTTGAGGAGCTCGGTGTCAAATAAGTTCTTGGTTATGCCTTCAAAGTTTGTCTCGAATCTATTAGCTCAGTCATAATATTCAGCAAGCCACAGGGGATCAAGGTTAGAGTTGTTACTTAACATAATAGCTTGGTTAGTAGTAGTTCTAACATTGAAGTCCCCAAAAAAATGATATTACCTTCATTCCTAAGGTTGTGGATGTCTTTTTATAAGGTATTGAAAGGACAATTCTGATCCAAGTTGTTTTTATTATAGGGAGTATAGTTAATAGGAGTGAAATAGTAGATTGCAAGAAAAATCTTACTGGTAGTAGAATTGGAGATCTCGATCCAAATGTATGGATTGAAGGGATCAGTTTTATGAGGTGAGATGTGAGAAGAAACCATGCTCTTTATATAACAGACCATACCACAAAGACTCCTCCGAAAGGATTTCTTATTCCAAGTTTACCAAAGAATAAATTTGTCAAGGTGAGGAACCCTAGATTCATTATGTTCTTAATTTTCAATTAAAAAAGAAAATCATTATCCATAGAGATCCAACTTAGAATAGGACTTTTACACCATGGAAAACCATGACAATTCCAAAAAAAAATCCGAAATAATCCTATTCCCTATTTATCACTCATATTTTGGATTCTATTAAAATATGAAAATTTAAATTCTTTAAATTTTACTATGATTAAATATTAGATTTTATATATAATAAGAAATAAATAATTATACAAATGGGAAATTAATTAATTATATTAAAAACTAAATGAATATATTTTACTCTTCGAAAAAAAAATCGTGTCGCTTGTATTCAGACGGTTTCCTTTGGAAGAGTAATGAGCCTATCCTTCTCTTGAATGGATCTGTGATTGGATGAATCTTGGAGTTGAGGATTCTTAATCGAAGGTTTGATGGCGCAACAATAGATTTGTCTGTGGGAGTTGGCAGCTTTTTTAGTCTTTAACGATGTAATATCCGTAGTATAGTGATTGGAAGTCCGTCTCAACCCATTTTCTCGGAGTAATATTGCAATATTGGTTTTTGGATCCTGATTGGATGTGAAAGAACCCTCGTGTCTTTGTGCCTGTATGTGTATTAAGACATTGCTTGTATTGATGAAGTCTTCCTAACATTACCAAGATGATCAAGTGTTCCTTATTTCTTTTGGATTGTTACTGGAAGTTCCTTATTCTTGTTAAATAAAGTTAGTTAGAAATATAAATATTGGAGTAAATGACATGGGTAGAAGTTTAAAGATTGGAGTACATGACACGGGTAGAAGTTTAAAGATTGGAATATATGATATTGATAATTTATTTTTAGGTAAATTAGATATTCTTTAGAATATAGTGGCCGTCTGACAGTTAGAAGAGGTTAAATCATTAATTTTTTTTTTAATAATAAAATTCTGAAATATATTAAAAATTTGCAATCAACATAAATTTAACCATCTATAGAAGGGTTTTGAGGTGTGCGGTGGACTGGCGGAGTCGTGGGAGCTGGTGTTGGAGCCATCGTGGAATGGTGCTTCCTGTGGGTGATGTAGGACTGGATTGGTCGAGTTCGCAAGGAAGGTAAAGGTGGAGATTGGGATAATAAGTTATTCAAACCGATTGTATATTGTAATCTATCTGGTTATGATTGGAGAGTTATATATATATATATATATATTTATTTTTATTTCAATTTGTTTAAAAATTTAATATGAATTTTTTACAATCACAAGTTTTAGTTGTAAATTTTTTTCAGTGTAAATCTTGTGAAGTTTTTACTGATTATAGTAAAAAAAAAACTCATTTTAGTCAGCAACCAATAAAATTTGAGCAAAATGAAATTATCCCAATTCCCATTAAAAACTCTAATTTAACATAATACGTCGAAAAACATCAATATATTTTGAGAGGCTATCAAAATTGCGGTTGGAGAAACTCAGAAAGAACGCACATGCAATATCATCCATTGAGGATGGCGGTTGGAAAAACTCAGAAACAATGCACATGCAATATCATCCCTCGTTGAAAAATAATGTATGTGAAACATAGATATTGACGTCGAGGAATTAATAAAGTGTTTTCTTCAGACAAGACATTCTATCAAAATGTTCAATTTGCATTCGTTTTGCAAAAATTTTCAAATCACTTTCATTTCGTTAAAATACACAACTTCCAGGAGTCCCCAAACCATATAAGTATCTGTCATAACCCTCAATATGAATAAACAAAATTAATAATTAAATACCCCACGAATTTTTATTTATTTATTTATTATGTACATGGAATATAATCGTTACCATAGCCAAGTCTTGGCATAACCTTTGGTGTCATATTATTATGAGATCTACTATTAATGTTTATTTATTAACCGGCGTCCTCTCATCTGTAATGTTAGACTGTGGAATTTAATTCGACTCATACACTATTCAAGACTGACCATACGGAGGATATATTATCGCGTTCCAAGTGTATCTGATACACGCCAGGTGGCCCCTTTCCGATGTTGCTATCCATCGATCTTGCCACGGATCGCGAGGGTAGCTCTGGCATTGATTATCCTTGGGTGTAGATCAGACCTTGGGATGCCGATAGCGATCCACGGAGGAGATTCATTCCCGCGCTCTCCCCGGATTCATTGGGGTTTTACTCCTCTTGTCTTGGATAGGGTTCTCATTTGTTTCTTCCGCCGAGAGGTCGCTCCGGGGGTTCCATTCGCGCGGCAGCTGAAACTTGGCCTGTTGCTCCGGCAGCTCTGTCTTCAAACGCATCTTGGTACCAATGAATTTCTGAACCAGTCTTTGATACGCGTACCATTTATCAGGTTACAGTGTGCTTTTTACAATATATTTTCTTTGTTATTGTCTTCTGGTAATAGTTTTATCGATGAAGACTTGTCCTCTAATCAATTTGTTTGGTGCGATGGAAACAGGAATCGGTTCTTGGCGAGGTAGCGAGACTGCGCATCCTTTAAGCTACTCCCGACGTCTCCACTTGAGGTGAGCGCTCCACCCTTAGAGAAAAATAGCTGCGTTTCCATGCCGGATGTTTAATACTTTTCCTTTGCCTGGCCAGGGTTGCGTTTTCCATTGATGGTTTTGTTTACCCTCGACTTCTCAGTCGGTGAGAGGGCTTTTGCCGTTACTGTTATCGGCTTCCAGCCATGGGTTTTCACCCTAGGTTTTCCTTTTTAAGATAAGGCTATTTTGTAATTTACTACTCTTTAGGTTTCTTATTGTAAAGGTTAAAGTGTTGCCGCGAATTCCTAGAATTCGATTCGGCCCACTTGCACAGTTAATGACGAAGACTGGTTATTTCATCCAAATGTTTATGTATTTAAGAACAGTATATTGCATGCCGAGAGCAGCTCGTCTCTGTGCAAATATAAGCTTTTCTGTTTACATTTTTTCATACTTTATTTTACTGTGACAGTTCGCAGGACTTAATCTTTTGAGGGTTCACTCTCAGGGTTTCCGATTATTTCTACCTTTTTGCAATAGGAATTATCGTTCTGAATGGTTACCTACAGGTTCTCTTCTCGGTTTATATCTGATTATTTACTGTATAAATATATAGTGATGCCTGCAATCTCCCATAGTCGGCCATTTGCTGAGTATATTTTCTTGTACAGTAATTGTTAGTCTCGAGTATAATGTATAACATGAAATACGTTTTCTTTAAAATGACTTGTTCGACGTCTTTCTGGGTTTGTATTCGTTATGCTTTTATCTTCGTTTGCTCCTCAGGAGTTTCCATATTTCGAATTGATTATATACAATTCCGTTATGGTTTACATGAAGTGCCTTAAGATTTATATGAGATGCCTTCAGGTTTATATAAAGTGCCGACCTTCTTTTCATGGCGATTCTGTTCTGATAGCTGAGATAACCCATATTAGAGTTTAATCATTTATTCGTATTACTGTAGCATTGTACAATGTAATACCTTTGTTTTTGATAGAGAAAGCATGGAATCGTATTTACTGTGAAATCCTTTGAGAAGTTTATCTGTCATTATAGGTTTGAGGGAGCAATCTTGCCTCGAATCTGGTATGTTAATGTTGGTTTTATATAGTTTGTTTTTCTTGCATGTTATATGCCGAATACGAAACCCTTTAATTCAGTTTTACAGTATTTCTTATAATCATGGTCTGTAATTGAGGGAAGACCAGGTACGGCAACCGCCTACCCAAACTTCCCAATGTCCTGTTCACTAAGTGAGTTAATAATTTTCTTTTTAATTCTTATCTGAATATATGAACTTTCTTTTGTTAAATTGAATACTAAGATTCAGCCGTCTGGCCATCTATCCACCAGCGCCCTACTCACTCAAACTGTGAACTAAATCTAACTCAGATGTTACTATCTTGGGCAGAAGCCCTTCTTTCTGAACTGTGATTCTTACCCTGTTCAATAAACTGATTCTATGATGACAGCTTTCATTAACAACCACAGTTATCTATCATTGTAAATTTGTCAATTCTTCTACAATTAAAACTATAATATCAGTACGCACCTGTTCTATGGAGATTGTCAATTTCCTCTGTTCTATGGAGATCACTCCTGAGCGCTTGTTTTCCACCCAACCACGAGATTAGTCGATACAGACTAATCTCCCCCCAAGCTCATTTGCCAGGCCACTGCCTCAACAAATGTCACGCACTTTCTGCGTCTGTGCTATCTGGTCATCACCAGACATTAGCACCTCTTTTCCTTTCTGCTATCTTTTTTCTTTTTTCTCCTTTTTCTCGCCTGTTCCTTAACAGCCCGGGTCTCTCCCTTTTCCATTCTTTATGGAAGGATAGGGAAACAGTTAGGGGTTTGTTCTCCCTTTCTTGATAACTATTTCTTTACATATTTATACATATGTGTTTAAAGAAAACCCATCCAGCAGAAATTTAACAATGACTTCCTTATCAAGATTACCATAGGTAATTAAATTAATTCAGTTCCAGTTTGGAATTCATAATGTTTTCACCGTGATAAAGAAGTAATAATCTCTGTTTTTACATTTTCCCTATAATGGTAAAAAAAAAAGACAGACAATTTATTTACATAATTATTCGGTCATCACATCTCCTCCCCCTGAGATTGGACACCGTCCCGGTGTCTTTCAGCCACGAACAGTGCTGGATAAGATCTCCTCATCAGTTCTTCGTCCTCCCAAGTAGCTTCCTCGGGTCCATAGTGTCGCCACTGGACCTTAACTTGGGTAATAGCTCGTTTCCGCAACTGCACTTCTCTCCGGTCGAGAATGTTCAGAGGTTCGACCAGAACCTCTCCTTCCGGTTCGACCTGCATTGCACAATTTTGAATTAGTTTTTCCTTCTAATAACAATTTCAACAGTTTTTCTACAGCATTAGCTATTACCTGGATATCTCGCCATTGAATAACATGCCTAGGATCATAAACATATTTCTTGAGTATTGAAACATGGAATACGTTGTGGACTCGAATGTGGCTTGGCAAAGTGAGCTGATATGCCACTGGGCCAATCCTTGCCAGGATCTGGAAGGGTCCACAATATCGGGGTGCCAATTTGGCACATCCGCTCCATTGTAAGGTACTCCTTTTTGTTTGGATTCTGATATATACATGATCACCAGCCTGATATTCCTTAAATCTTCTCTTCCGATCAGCGAAATTTTTCTGTCTGTCTTGAGCAGCCTTCAAATTCACACGCACCTTTTTCACCATTTTTTCCATTTCTTTAAGCATCTCAGGTCCCAAGTTCAGTTTATCTTCGGGTCCTCCCCAATTAGTAGGTGTTCGGCATTTTCGACCGTACATAACCTCAAAGGGGCTCATCTGTGTAGAGGTGTGATATCCATTATTATATGCGAATTCTACTAGATGTAAATATTCTTCCCACAACATGGGTTGTTGCATCACGAATGCCCGCAGCATATCTTCCACCACTTGATTAACTCGTTCAGTTTGTCCATCGGTCTGGGGATGGTATGCGATGCTGAAATTTAGTTGAGTTCCTAAATCAGCGAACAGTGTTCTCCAGAATGCTGATGTGAATTTCACATCGCGATCGAAAATTATCACTTTCGGCCGTCCATGAAGCTTAAGCACGTTTTGCATAAAAACGTGAGCAATTTGTGGGGCTCTGTACGTGGATTGAACCGGTATAAAATGTGCAGCCTTACTTAGTTTATCCACTATCACCATAATGGAATCATTGCCCTTTTTTGTCTTAGGTAACCCTGTGATGAAGTCCATGGAAATAATTTCCCACTTCCATTCTGGAATCGGTAAGGGTTGTAACAGTCCTGCTGGGTGCTGGTGTTCGGCTTTAATTTGCTGACATTCCAAGCATCATGATAAATACTCAGCAATGTCCTTCTTCATTCCTGGCCAAAAATACTCTTTTCGAATGGCGGTAATCATTTTCTGATATCCTGGATGCCCTGCATAATGACTGACATGGAATTCATCCATAATAAGATTTTTAATTTTGTCTTGACTAGGTACATATAGTCTTTGTTTAAAATGTATCATTCCATCTTTATTCAACTTATAATCTGATTGGTCTGTCAAGCCAGCAGATTGCTGTAGTTGCAGTTTTAACTGCTGATAGTTAACATCCTGTCTTGAAGCTTCTTTAACCATCTCCAAAACGGGGCTCTTCCACTCACTAACAGAGACTTCATACAACTGTTGTACTTTCTGGCTTAAAGCATCTGCTACTCGGTTTTCCTTCCCTTGTAAATGTTTTATCTCAAAGTCAAAACCGCTTAGAAAGTCCACCCATCGTGCTTGTCGTGCGTTTAAGGTGGGTTGACTGAAATAATTGGTCAAACTATGGTGATCAGTGAGCAGTAAAAATTTTCTGCCCACCAGATAATGCCTCCACATTTTCAAGGCGTGGATGACAGCGGTCAATTCTAAATCATAAGAAGAATATTTCTGTTCATGCTCCTTCAATTTTCGAGATTCGTAAGCAACTACTCTACCTTCTTGCATTAACACTCCACTGAATCCTTCTTTGTTTGCATCTGTACATACTACGTAATCTTTATCAGGATCAGCTATTCTTAAAATAGGAGCTGTGGTGAGTAGATGCTTCAACTGTTCAAAACTCTTTTGGCAGTTTGGGGTCCACTGAAATGCTTTCCCTTTTTTCTGCAATGAGGTAATGGGGAATGCAACCCTCGAGAATCCTTCTACAAATCTTCTATAATAACCAGCCAGACCCATAAAGGATCGAATATCTGCCACATCCTTTGGTACAGGCCAGTCCATTATGGCCTTTATTTTCTCTGGATCAACGGCAATTCCTTCCTTACTAATCACATGACCCAAGTACTGGATTTCTTCTTTGAAGAAGTCACACTTACTAAATTTTGCATTAGTTGATGGTCCCAAAGGGTCTGTAGCACCTTTCTGAGGTGTTCTTGATGTTCCTCCACAGTGCGAGAATATACTAGTATATCATCAATAAATATCAGTACAAATCTATCCAAATATTGGTGAAAAATGTTGTTCATTAAACACATGAAAGTTGCGGGGGCATTGGTAAGGCCGAAAGGCAATACCACGAATTCATAGTGGCCGTATCTGGTTCTAAAAGCTGTTTTAGCGATGTCCTGCTCCTTAATTCGGATCTGATGATAACCAGATCGCAGGTCAATTTTTGAAAATACCGTCGCGCCCTTCACTTGGTCAAATAGTTCGTCGATCCGAGGCAAAGGATACTTATTCTTAATGGTTAACTTATTTAATTGACGGTAATCGATGCA
Organism: Pinus taeda; assembly: GCA_000404065.3. NCBI lineage: Eukaryota > Viridiplantae > Streptophyta > Pinopsida > Pinales > Pinaceae > Pinus > Pinus taeda. The sequence goes on along the minus strand of APFE030470502.1, from coordinate 12,087 downwards.
CATCCGGAAGGTTCCATCCTTCTTCTTAACAAACAGCACTGGGGCTCCCCACGGAGACACACTAGGACGTATGTAATTCTTGTCCAACAATTCTTGCAGTTGCATTTTCAATTCTGTCAATTCGGGTACGCTCATTCTATATGGTGCACGAGATACTGGTGCTGCACCGGGAACCAATTCAATAGTGAAATCTATGTTCCTTTTCGGGGGCAGCCCAGGAATTTCCTCTGGAAACACATCTGTGAATTCTTGGATTACAGGGATATTATTTAGGATGGCTGTTTTATCTTTAGAATCCGCATAACCCACCTGAACAGCATAGATTTGGCATCCTTTCCGAACACATTTTGCAAGTTGATTTGCTGTTATTGGTCGCACTTGTACCGGTCTTTTAATCCCTTGCATCTCTTTTTATTTCCCAGGGAGTCTTTAAAATAAATAATCTTGGTCTTACAGTCCACTAGTGACCAGTGCTTTTCCAGCCAATCCATTTCAATGAGAATATCATAGGAACCAAGGGGAAGCACATTTAAGTCTGCCATTACTGGCTGTCCGGCTATGGTAAAGGAACAGTCTTTTATCTTAGCTCCCACTCGCCTTTTGGCCCCCGTGGCTAATTGCACCAGCCATGGATTCTTGAATTTAGTAGATTGTAATTTACAACGTTCTACTATTTTTGGGCTTACATAACTCAGTGTAGCCCCAGGGTCAATTAAAATAGATACAGTAAGGTTTGAGATATTACCTTCAAATTTGACCATAGTGGGCTGGTATTCCGCCTGGCGGTCTTCCAATGCTGCATTAATCCTCGGTATACTGCGTCCCACTTCACCGACTGTTGAGGCTTCCTGAATCTGAGATAGTTGTTCCGTCCCTTTTCGTTGTGGACAGTTCTTGATGTAGTGGGGTCCCCCACAGCCCCAGCATTGCACCGGAGGTCTGGTGACCCCTTCATTGTCCAAGCGTATCTGCTGTCCATTGCCTTTAGCTTCGTTGTTAGGCCTAAATTTGGATGCAGTTCGGTCTGTAATTCTGCTGTGGGGACTTTTGCTGTTCCCTTTACCTCCACTATTGCGATTTCCTTTGTTGTTTCCCATTGGCTTAAAGCCCTTCCTTTCACTCCACTTCTTGCCGACCGCTTCTCCCTTTTGTCTGCTTTGTTGGTAACAAATTCTGGCCTTCCGAATCACTTCATCCATTGATTTGGGATTGTCAAATTCAATCCTTTCTCGCATGTAGGGTGGTAACTACTTACAAATCGTTGTACTTTTGCCTTTTCTTCCCTTATATATGGGACGTAACGAAGCAGGGAAGTGAAACGAGTGATGAACTCATCCATAGTCTGCTGCCCCAAACGCAGATCATGGAATTCTTTTGCCTTTTCATCGTAGAACCGTTCCGTTAGATATCTCTCCTTAAAACATCTTTGAAAATTATCCCACGTGATGGTTTGCTCAGTAACTCCTTTGACTATCTTCACTTCCTCCCACCATAAGGTGGCCTTTCCTTGCAGTTGGAAAATGGCCAATCTGGCCTTAAGATTGTGATCATACTCGTAAAGCTGAAAATATTTGTTCATGTTAATCAACCATGCTTCAGCTGCTTCCTCTTGTTCCCCGTCAAAGTGCGGGGGTTTAATTTTGCGAAATTCCCCTTGCAGCTCCATCCTTTGTCTCTTTGAAGTTTGTTGTTCATTTAAATTGTCAGAACGTTCCTCCTGTTCCTCCGAACCTCCAGGGGGTATAGGGTGATTCTGTTCCTCCGACATTCGTTGCTGTTCCATACTAGGATTAATAGGAACTTGATTCTGTCGTTCAGATAAGCTTTTCAATATCCTCTCCTGTTCCATAGTTAGCCTAGCATTGTCTTCCCGTAGTCTTGCCATTTCATTCTTCAACTCTTGTACGGTTTCTAGAATGGCCTGATTTGTAGTTCTAGCCTCCTCCCCAAGTTGAACCCATAATTCCAGATTACCTTCAAGTCCAAGCATAACCGGTCGTCGAGTGGTGTTGTCGGTTCTCCTCATCCTGTAAATTCTGGAAATCTGAATCCTGTACTTATCAGCATAAAACAAATGATAAGGAAATTTCAGGTACTACAAAAGGAAATATGTATCTATATATATATTCTTGCCCAAAGGCCTCAGTTTTGTAACTGGGCTCTGATACCATATGTCATAACCCTCAATATGAATAAACAAATTAATAATTAAATACCCCACGATAATTTTTTTTTTATTTATTATGTACATGGAATATAATCGTTACCATAGCCAAGTCTTGGCATAACCTTTGGTGTCATATTAATTATGAGATCTACGATTAATGTTTATTTATTAACCGGTGTCCTCTCATCTGCAATGTTAGACTGTGGAAATTAATTCGACTCATACACTACTCGAGACTGACCATACGGAGGATATATTATCGCATTCCAAGTGTATCTGATACATGCTAGGTGGCCCCTTTCCGATGTTGCTATCCATCGATCTTGCCACGGATCGTGAGGGTAGCTCTGGCATTGATTATCCTTGGGTGTAGATCAGACCTCGGGATGCCGATAGAGATCCACGGAGGAGATTCATTTCCGCGCTCTCCCGGGATTCACTAGGGTTTTACTCCTCCTGTCTCAGCTAGGGTTCTCATTTGTTTCTTCCGCCGAGAGGTTGCTCCAGGGTTCCATTCGCGCGGCAGCTGAAACTTGGCCTATTGCTCCGGCAGCTCTGTCTTCAAACGCATCTTGGTACCAATGAATTCCTGAACCAGTCTTTGATACGCGTACCATTTATCAGGTTACAGTGTGCTTTTTACAATATATTTTCTTTGTTATTGTCTTCTGGTAATAGTTTTATCGATGAAGACTTATCCTCTAATCAATTTGTTTGGTGCGATGGAAACAGGAATCGGTTCTTGGCGAGGTAGCGAGACTGTGCATCCTTTAAGCTACTCCCGACGTCTCCACTTGAGGTAAGCGCTCCACCCTTAGAGAGAAATAGCTGCGTTTCCATGCCGGATGTTTAATACTTATCCTTTGCCTGGTCAGGGTTGCGTTTTCCATGGATGGTTTTGTTTACCCTCGACTTCTCAGTCGGTGAGAGGGCCTTTGCCGTTACTGTTATCGGCTTCCAGCCATGGGTTTTCACCCTTAGGTTTTCCTATTTAAGATAAGGCTATTTCATAATTTAATACTCTTTAGGTTTCTTATTGTAAAGGTTAAAGTGTTGCCGCGAATTCCTGGAATTCGATTCGGCCCACTTGCATAGTTAATGACGAAGACTGGTTATTTCATCCAAATGTTTATGTATTTAAGAACAGTATATTGCATGCCGAGAGCAGCTCGTCTCTGTGCAAATATAAGCTTTTCTGTTTACATTTTTCATACTTTATTTTACTGTGACAGTTCGCAGGACTTAATCTTTTGAGGGTTCACTCTCAGGGTTTCCGATTATTTCTACCTTTTTGCAATAGGAATTATCGTTCTGAATGGTTACCTACAGGTTCTCTTCTCGGTTTATATCTGATTATTTACTGTATAAATATATAGTGATGCCTGCAATCTCCCATAGTCGGCCATTTGCTGAGTATATTTTCTTGTACAGTAATTGTTAGTCTCGAGTATAATGTATAACATGAAATACGTTTTCTTTAAAATGACTTGTTCGACGTCTTTCTGGGTTTGTATTCGTTATGCTTTTATCTTCGTTTGCTCCTCAGGAGTTTCCATATTTCGAATTGATTATATACAATTCCGTTATGGTTTATATGAAGTGCCTTAAGATTTATATGAGATGCCTTCAGGTTTATATAAAGTGCCGACCTTCTTTTCATGGCGATTCTGTTCTGATAGCTGAGATAACCCATATTAGAGTTTAATCATTTATTCGTATTACTGTAGCACTGTACAATGTAATACCTTTGTTTTTGATAGAGAAAGCATGGAATCGTATTTACTGTGAAATCCTTTGAGAAGTTTATCTGTCATTATAGGTTTGAGGGAGCAATCTCGCCTCGAATCTGGTATGTTAATGTTGGTTTTATATAGTTTGTTTTTCTTGCATGTTATATGCCGAATACGAAACCCTTTAATTCAGTTTTACAGTATTTCTTATAATCATGGTCTGTAATTGAGGGAAGACCAGGTACGGCAACCGCCTACCCAAACTTCCCAATGTCCTGTTCACTAAGTGAGTTAATAATTTTCTTTTTAATTCTTATCTGAATATATGAACTTTCTTTTGTTAAAGTGAATACTAAGATTCAGCCGTCTGGCCATCTATCTGCCAGCGCCCTACTCACTCAAACTGTGAACTAAATCTAACTCAGATGTTACTATCTTGGGCAGAAGCCCTTCTTTCTGAACTGTGATTCTTACCCTGTTCAATAAACTGATTCTATGATGACAGCTTTCATTAACAACCACAGTTATCTATCATTGTAAATTTGTCAATTCTTCTGCAATTAAAACTATAATATCAGTACGCACCTGTTCTATGGAGATTGTCAATTTCCTCTGTTCTATGGAGATCACTCTTGAGCGCTTATTTTCCACCCAACCACGAGATTAGTCGATACAGACTAATCTCCCCCCAAGCTCATTTGCCAGGCCACTGCCTCAATAAATGTCATGCACTTTCTGTGTCTGTGCTATCTGGTCATCACCAGACATTAGCACCTCTTTTCCTTTCTGCTATCTTTTTTCTTTTGTCTCCTTTTTCCTGCCTGTTCCTTAACAGCCCGGGTCTCTCCCTTTTCCATTCTTTATGGAAGGATAGGGAAATAGTTAGGGGTTTGTTCTCCCTTTCTTGATAACTGTTTCTTTACATATTTATACATATGTGTTTAAAGAAAATCCATCCAGCAGAAATTTAACAATGACTTCCTTATCAAGATTACCATAGGTAATTAAATTAATTCAGTTCCAATTTGGAATTCATAATGTTTTCACCATGATAAAGAAGTAATAATCTCTGTTTTTACATTTTCCCTATACTGGTAAAAAAAAAAGACAGAGAATTTATTTACATAACTATTGGGTCGTCACAGTATCTCTTGTACTATGAATATCATTAGATAGAATTCGTTTTAAAAGAATATATGAATATAGCAATTTCATTGCCTTGAAATGCACATAACTTTCGAGAGTCCCCAAATGATATAAGTATTTTTTTTTTACCCCTTGAGTTTAAGTAGATTGTAGATTTCTAAAATATTCGGGAATCAGATAGACATGGACATCATCAATTTATTAATGGGGTTCATGTTCATGTTCGTCTAATTCCCCAATATTCGGGGAATCTGAAAAAGATGCCCTTCTTCGACTATCAATATCATGGGATAGAATGGCATTTTAAAAGAATATATAAAGCTACACATTTGAATTTGGAAAGTACATCTCAGATTGCATTGAGAGAGGAGGCATTATGAAGTTGCAACAAATTAATGTAATTTGCATTCGTATTTTATTTTTTAATTATATTTTATATCTATTTTATCATGAAAAATATTCCAATGATTGTGATGTAATTTCATATATCAAAATTTTAAATAAAATTTGGATAAAAATTAAATGTGTACGAATTTTTGTTTTATAAATATAATTTATTTTTACAATTAAAATTATTTGATAAAGAATAATATTTGGGATTTTTCACTAAAGTAGGTTAACTAGCACAAACACATTAGTAAATGTAGTAAATGTAGTTGATATACACTCAAATCTTATATATAATTTATTTTTACAATTAAAATTATTTGATAAAGAATAACATTTGGGTATTTTTCACTAACGTAGGTTAACTAACAAAAACACATTAGTAAATGTAGTAAATGTAGTTGATATACACACAAATCTTATATCAACCGCATCCACAATTACATTAGTAAATGTATTTGATATACAACCAAAAGATATATCAATAGAATCCACAATCACATTAGTAAATGTGGTTGATACAGGCTAAAAACATATAATTATAATTATTATGATTATAATTATTACTCATTAATACTACTACGTATATTAATTAATATTATTATTAAATTTAATGTAAAAATTTTAATAAGCATTAATTTATTCAAAAATATTAATAATAATTCATTATTGATCAAATAAAAACCATCCATACCATCCATTCATCATATATTGTATTAATAAATAACAATAATAATAATTAAGATAATTATTTACTATTTTATTAATTATAAAATGTTTAGTCAAATATTTTATAATTAAAATATTAATATAAACATTGTAAAATAATTAAAAAAAATTATTCATTTATTATTAATTAATTGTTTAAATAATAATAAATATTATTATTATTAACTACTACTATTATATTTAATATGTTTTTTTATTTTATTTATTAATATAAATTATGTCTCTTTATAATTTATATTATTTATTATTAATTAATTAAATTCAAAGATTTATGTTTAACTGATGGAGAAATATTAAAAACTCTATCAATAACATTATACCTTATATGTCCACATGGGGTAGCTCAAGCGGCAATGGCCGTGGAAATAAAGTCTCACCGAACCGGAGGTCTTGGGTTCAAATCTTGGGCTACCCTTCCCCCGTTGAGGGGTACTTAATGGACATTTAACTTGTGGAGTCCTATTCAGCCTCAAAAAAAAGACATTATACCTTATAAATATGAACCCTTAGAATAATAAATACAAAGGGTTGATATTATAAACCCAAGGAAATAATCAACTCAATGGATTTATACTAAAAATGCAAGGGATTATAAAACCAAGGAAATAATATTAAACCCATGGGATAAATATTATAAACTCAAGGTATATAAACACTAAGATAAATATTGTAAACCCTAAAACAATCAAGGTTGAACATGGTTGATTTTCATATAGAGACAATCTTTGTCACAATGCGACGTTGAACCATGGTTGATTATGATTGATTTTCATATGGAGACAATCCTTGTAACAATGTGACATTGGACCATGGTTGATTTTCACACTAGGAAAATCTTTGTCACAATCATGACATTGGACCATGGTTGGCCATGATTATAAACTCAATGGATTTATATTAAATCTAAAGATTTATATTATAAACGCTATGAATAATATTATACCCTAGGAATATGAACTCTTAGATTAACAAAGCCAAGGGATTGAGATTATAAACCCAAGGGAATAATAAATCCAAGGGATAAATGTTAAAAACCCAAGGCAATAATATTAAATCCAAGGGATAAATGTTATAAATCAAAGGTATATAGACCCTAAAATAAACATGGGTAATCATGTTTTACCACGGTTGATTTTCATATTCACACAATCTTTGTCACAATGTGACATTTGAACAAGGTTGATTTTCCTATTGAGACAATCTTTGTCACAATGTCACATTGGACCATAATGGACCATAACTTCGCATGGTTGACCATGATTAGAAACCCAAGGCATTTATATTAAACCTTGGATTAGAATTATAAACTTTATGAATAATATTAAACCTTTGTAATATGAACTCTGAGATCGATAAACCCAAGGGATTGATATTATAAACCCAAGGGATTGACTCTAAAACACCAAGGTATTATAAACCGAAGCGAATAATATGAAACTCAGGGGATTAATATTACAAACACAAGGTATATAAGCCCAAATAAATATAATAAACCCAAGTTATTAATACTAAAACCTCAAGGGAATAATATTAGACCTAAGGGTTAAATATTATAAAAATAATGTATATTAACCCTAAGATAAATATTATAAATCCTAAAATATACATGGTTGACTACAGTTGATTTTCATAGTGACGCAATCTTTGTTGCATGCGAGGTTGGACTATGGTTGACCATATTTTCATATTGAGACAACATTTAGCACAATGTCACGTAGGACAATGGTTGGTCATGGTTGACGATGGTTGATTTTCATATTGAGACAATATTTGTCACAGTACGACATTGGACCATGGATGACCATGGTTGTCACAATGTAACATTGGTCTAAGGGATTGGCAAACCCAATTTATATGAATCCTTCAATTAATAAAACTAAGGTATTGATATTATAAACCCAAGGTATTAATTATAAAAATCCAAGGTATTATTAACCTAAGGGAATAATATTAAACCCAAGGGATTAATATTATAAACCCAATGTATATAAACCTTAATATAAAATATTATAAACCTAAGGGAATAATATTAAAGCCAAGGCGTAAATAGTATAAACCCAAGGTATATAAACCCTAAGATAAATATTATAAAATCTAAAATAGACATGGTTTACCACAATTGATTTTTATAGTTACATAATCTTTGTCACAATGTGACGTTGGACTATGGTTGACCATGGACGACCATGGTTGTCACAATGTGACATGGGACTAGCAGACAATCTTCATCACAATGTGACCATGGTTATTGAGCCTAGTTGATTTACACATTGAGACAATCTTTGACACAATACAACATTGGAACATGGTTGACCATGGTTGATTTTTATATTGCGACAATCCTTGTCACAATGTGTCATTAGTTGGTTTTCATATTGAGAAAATATTTGTCACAATGTGATGTTGGACCATAGTTGATGATGATTATAAACCAAATGGATTTATATTAAACCCAAAAATTAATATTATAAACCATATGAATAAAATTATACACTAGGAATATGAACCCTTAGATTAATAAACCCAAGGAATTAATACTAAAAACCAAGGGATTATAAACTAGAGCACAAATATTAAACCCAACATGTAAATATTATAATCCCAAGGTATAAAAACATTAAGATCAATATTATAAACTCTAAAATAAACATGGTTGAGCATCCTTTACCATCATTCATTTTCATTCTGAGACAATATTTGTCATAATGCAACATTGGACCATGGTTCACCATGGTTAACCATAGTTGATTTTCATATTGAGACAATCTTTGGCACAATGTGGCATTGGACCATCATTTACCATGGTTGACCATGATTCTAAATGCAAGAGATTTATATTAAAACCTAGGATTAATATTATAAACTCTATGAATAATATTATAAACTCTATGAATAATATTATACCTTAGGAATATAAAGCCTTAGATTAATAAACCCAAGTGATTGATGTGATAAACCCAAGGGATTAATTCTAAAACTCCATGGTACTACAAAACCAAGGGAATAACATTAAACACAAGGGATCAATATTATAAACCCTAAGATAAATATTATAAAACCTAAAATAAACATGGTTGACCATCATTCGTTTCCATATTGAGACAATATTTGTCACAAAGAAACTTTGAACCATCGTTTATCATGGTTAAGCATGATTTGCTTTCATATCGAGACGATATTTATCAAATTGCAAGGTTGGACCATGGTTGAACATGATTATAAACACAAGGGTTCTATATTAAACCCAAAAAATTATATTATAAACCCTATGAATAATATTATACCCTAGGAAAATGAACCCTTAGATTAATAAATCCAATAGATTAATATTATAAATCGAAGAGAATAATAATCCCAAGGGATTAAAATTAAAAACCCAAGGGATTATAAACCCAACGAAGTAATATTAAACCCAAGGAATAAATATTGTAAACCCTAGGTATATAAACCTTAAGATAAATACTACAAACCTTAAAATAAATATGGTTGACCATGTTTTACCATGGTTGATTCTTATATTGAGACAATTTTTTCCACATTATGAAATTTTACCATGGTTAATTTTCATATTGATAAAATATTTTCCACAATGTGGCATTTGACCTTAGTTGTGCATGGTTGACCATGATTGTAAACCCAAGGATTAATATTATAAATTGTATGAATAATATTATACCCTAGGAATATGAACCCTTGGATTAACAAACCTAAGGGATTGATATTGTATACGCAAGGAATTAATTCTAAAACCCCAAGGTATTATAAACCCAAGTGATTAATATTACAAATCTTTAGATAAATATTGTAAACCCAAACGAATAATAAACTCAAGAGTTTAGCACAAAAAACGCAGGGGAATATAAACCCAAAGGAATAATGTTAAATCCAAGGGATAAATATTATAAACGTAAGGTATATAAACCCTAAGATAAATATTGTAAGCCCTAAAATAAACATGGTTGACCACAGTGGATTTTCATATTGACAAAATCTTTGTTACAATGTTGCATTGGACTATGGTTGACCATGATTGATTTTGATATTTTGGCAACCTTTCTGACAATGCGACATTAGACAATGGTTGACCATGGTTGATTTTAACATTGAGACAATCTTTGTCATAATATGACGTTGGACCATGGTTTGCCAAGGATGACCATGTTGTCACAATTTGACGATGCGGCAAGAGACAATGTTTGACACAATGCGGCGTTGGAACATGGTTACCATGGATGACCATGGTTTTCACAATGTGACGTTGCAACAAGAAACAATCTTTATCACAATATGACCATACTTGATGTTCATATTGAGACAATATTTGTCACACCGTGACATTGGACCATGGTTGACTACGGTTGACCATGATTGATTTTCATATTGAAAAAATCCAATAATAAACCCTAAAATAAATATTACAAACCAAGTTATATAAACCCTAAAATAAATATTATAATAATTATATTGTTGTTGTTGTTGTTGTTGTTGTTTGTTGATGTTGTTTTTTTTTTTTCCAGAGAAAAGAGACAGTAACATTTATTAATAAAAGATAAAGTTACATTAGCCGGTTATACAGTAAACAGCCACATGGCCCCAGTGCAAAACGCACTCATAAGCAGCGATAGGCAGTTAACCCGAGAGAGAGAGAGGAAAAGAGAGAGGAGAAAGAAAGGGGAAAAAAGGCCCCAGCACGAAACAACACATGCATCAGGTTTTCCGCCCTTTTTTCTTTTCGACCTTACACCACTCCCCCAAAGGGGGCTCGGTCGAAACAATGACTAACTGGGAAGATTCTTTCAGCTTCCCTGATTCTTTGTCTGAGTCTGAGGAGTCTGAATGATGTTGCCGTTTGTTGCCTCCAATGATCTGATCCCCGGTTGCCATCTCTGCTTTGTCTTGCTGAGTCTCTACTTGATTTGAGTGTGGCAGTGAATCCTTGTTAACTGTTGAATCTTCCTTCTGATTTTCGATTTCAACTTCCTCTATGGTAGTGTCAGCCTCTTCAGCCTCTGTTTCTGCCTCTTCTGTTCCCGAAGGGGCTTTTTTTTTAGCAGTACGCCTTTCTAAGACTTCATTCAAATTCTGCTAGCCTCGAGACTTCCTTTGTTGTGGCTTGCTCTTGCTGGGGCATGCTTTGAGCAGATGACCTGTTTGTTGGCAACCTCTGCACCTGAAGGCTGTGTTCTCATAGTCCAAAGGTTGTTTCCACTGTATATTGTTAAAGGTCAGGAAGATGCTTTCAGGTAGTCCTTTGCTGAGGTCTACCTCAACGCATATCCTAGCAAAGGTGAAAATACCTTTTAAATGTCTATCTGTATCTATCTTTAGCATTCTTCCAAGGGAATTCCCTATAGCTGTTAAGGACTTGAAGTGCCAAAAATGTAGAGGTAGATTATGCAATCTAACCCAAACTGGCATCCTTGAAACCACCTTAGAATTGGCATCAAAATCTGAAAACCATGGAGTGACGAATAACCCTGCACTGCCCCAGAACCATGGGCCTTCATTGAGAATATTATCCCTTACTTCGATTTCCAGAAATGTTACTATGAAAAAGCCCTTTGAGCAAAGGTGAATCTGCCAGTCTTTTGTCCAGACTGTGTGTATCCATTGGTACAGAGCCTCGGTTTTAGGCCAAAACCCGTTAAAACTGCATATAACAGCTTTATTTTCCAAATCTGAATAAATACCTTTTACCTCTGGAAAATCCAACGAGATGGATGGGATTTCTGGGGTTTGATCCACAATGTACTGCCGTGGAGGAGTATTTAAAACTGCTGGTTCTTTTCCCTTTGAAGAGGATTTCCCTTTTGCTGCATCACGATATGAGCCTGTTGGTTTTGAAGTTGATCCCTGAAAGCCTTTGGGACCTGCATCCGCGCTTCCTCCTCTCAGCCTTGTACTTAAGAAGATGGTTGTATCTCTGCC
>APFE030470500.1:81160-91734 GCA_000404065.3 Pinus taeda | reverse complement strand
AGGTTATGGAATTACTATTCTGTTAGTTAAAATTTTAGAAGCTTTTAGAAAACATTCAAGAAAGGATAAACAAGAAAAAATGTAATTTCAAGAAACTGTTTTTGACTCGGGGATTTTTTCTAGTCTTTTTCAATTATTATCTAAAAATAATAATGAAAAATGGTAGTAGAGGATTAAAAAAAGGTTTTGAAAGGTATTTGAGTTTCTTGAGAAAGATCAATATGGTTTTTCTTAGTGGCCTTTTTCACCAAAACTTATTAGTATGGATTTGCTAAATGTTCTTATTTTCTATCACCTGTTTTCGTTGGTAAAAATTATGAATTTTGGGCTTATTAAAATGAGAACTAGATTACAAATATATAATTTATGGAACATTATTTCAAATGGGTTCAAGGAACCCTTGAGTCAGGTAGTCTGTGAAGCTATAACACAAGATCAAAAGGATAAAATCTTTGTGAACAACAAGTATGATGCAACAACAATGTTTCCCAATCAACAAGGTTTGGATGAAAGTATTCTTCCTAATATTATAGCATCAACCACATCCCAAGAAGCTTGGAATATTCTGGAAATGACATATAGTGAAAGAGAGAGCAACATTGATCAACATCATGTTGAGTCACAAAACATTATAGTTATTAATGAATTTTTGAATGTAATGGGAGAAGCAAGAGATTTTGATATTGTAGAGGTAACCAGAGAAGCTATGGAAGAGTTTGCCGATGTAGAAAAAGGTATACAATAAATGGAGACTACAATTATCCTAAACAATATAGTTGAAGAAATTGCGGAAGCAAAACGTGATTATGTACAAGATGTTGTGCATGAACATGGTAAAATGTAATGTTCCAAACTTAAATAAACAGTGATATGCAAAGCAAAAATGATTTTATAAACAAAAACTTTCAACAATCAGTAAATGGTCATAAAAACTCCAAAAGTAGAACTAGCTGAGCCATTTTATTAATCAATGGAGAAAGTACAATAAGAAGGAGGAATGCACCTGGGCTTGCCTCAATGGCAAGCATGACAAAACCCAAGTGATGATACAATGATATCAAGCACTCGAAAATGAATGATCCTCTAATGCTCTGCGTTGCCCAGAAAACTACAGTGTTGGCTGGAAAGAAACTGCAAGAAACTCCACTTCCACTACTCAGAAAACACTACAAAATTAGCCCCAAGCACCTTGATCAAAACCCACAAAAACCCAAAAAGTGTTTGGTCTGAATCCAACCTCCCAAATTCGGCCTCCAATATGCCCTACCCCCTCCAAACTGCTCAAGAATATGGTCTACAAGGAATACAAGAAAAACCCACCTCCCAATCTCCAAAAATATAGCAATCTCCTCCTCAAATGCTTCCGTTAGCTCCCCCAAAAAATTTTAGCCTTAAAGATTGATTTTTTACCTCCCACGTGTGCACCAAATTTTGCCTCTGCGTTGGCCCAAGAAGTGTGAAAGTCACACTGCCAAGAAGCACTCTCCTCCAGCTCCTAAACTCTCTAAAATGACAACAACCCTCCTATGCCTCCTCCACGGAAAATCTCTTAATCAAATTCCACTGTAAGACATCACAAGCAAAATTTCCCTCCTCTTCACTACGTCTTCCAGTAATACACACCACTTGGAGATGAATGCAATTAATGGAAACCACAATGAAATCCTCCCCTGGAAGAATGAAGAAAAACCTTCCTAGGGTGGCACTCGAAGTTCCCAGAAGAAAGGGTGAGCTCTTTGCTTGAAGAACTCTTGTTGAATAACAAGTGACTTGGCTAAGCAGCTCGAAAAACCAAAGAGAAATCAATATGTCAAAAGATGTCAAATGAAGAGTGTTGCCTTCTTTTTATATATTTTTTGGAGCCTTTTTCCCTCCTTCATGGGTCCCCCACTAAACCTTTGATTTCCCCTCTCATGCATTTCGAACCATTGGCTTAGGGAGTGCATATTTCCTTGTGTGGGTGGCCCCACATGCTACTGTCCACTATTATATATCTCAGCACTAAGTCAGAGTGGTATCATTACCATTATACATAAAAATAGTGAAGCTAAGTGTGTAGATACACATGTGGAGGATGAAATTAAAATTGTCTTTACAGTGGCAGTATCAGGTGAGGATAACTTAGTAGTGAAACTTGAATTTGATTATGAAGTTGAGTTAGTGTTTCTTGAAGAGTGACTTTCAAACACCAAGTATGATAAAGGAAAGTGGTTATGGAAAAGCTACAATAACTACAACAAAAAATTCAGTAGAAGAAATCAAGGAAACCATCAGAGTTCTTGAAGACTCTGTGGCAGTGGAAGAGAAGATGAAAGAACATGAATATGTTGTTTTTTATCTTATAGTAATTGACAGAAAAGTTCAGTCAACGGTAGCCAAGGTACAACTAGATGAGACAAAGAATCAGATAAAGATCACTAAAGACAAGGAACTATTAAAGAAGAGTAAAAAGTATGTGGAATACAAAGTTTTGGAGCAATAGGAAGAAAAGACTTGTGCAAAGTAGCGTTGTTGATCAACACGCAGAAGTAAAAAAAAAAAAAAATGAAATGGTATAAGTATTGTAAGCCTAGTTGAGACCAACAGGTAGTAGTGGTCATAATTAAGGGGGAGTTGTTAGTACTAGTAAATGTAATAGTTGAGATTAAGAGCGAGTGTTAAAGAACGAAATATCTTGTTAAGTGAAGTAGTCAGATAGTTAGTTGTCAGTCTGAGTCACTTTTAGAAAGATATTTTTATTCACTATTAGTCAAGATATTTTTAAAAAGTCATGCAAATCCTAGATATATTTAGAAGTGGTTAGTTTTAGGTGATTTTGGAAAATTCTTGACTTATGTAAAATATATTTAATGATGAGAAGAATGTGTAATGACCCAAGGGTGTATGAATCATTCTCTCTTCCTTTCTATACATCTTTCCACAAAATATAGCAGAGTGACTAAGTTTTAGAAAAACATTTTAAATAAATGGTATCACTAATGACCAAAGGGAAGGTTCTCTTATGCAGGAAGCAATAGGGAAGAATCTTATTGTTGGTATCTATTATCAACATTAACATATGAAGATATAAGACAAAGATAGGGCTATAACAAAATTAATTATGGCCACAGGAAAAACAATCAAAATGGAGGACAAATCTGAAAATTGTATCAACTTCTGCAAACAGCTCATTGCGGAATCTTCTCAATAGACACCAACAAGAAAGATCAAAGGTTTAATAAGCCATGAGAAAAACATATTCACTATGTTGAATTATAAAAGGTAATTTTATAAGTAAAAGCAACACGCATTTGAAAACATAGCACAAACAAAACAAAAAAAGAAAAGAGAAGAGAAAATGAAAACCTTAAAGTTGTTGCCTTCATTAATAAAGCCCACATGCCACTTTACATGAATAGTTACCCCCAATTTGCAAGTGCAGGACCCTATATACACACACTACTGCATAGGAATAAAGCAGATGACCCTATGTAAAATGCAACTTTTGTACTTAAAAGGGAAGAGGTTAAAATAACTCACAACGTGGAGCTCCATTGCAAGGAAAGGTCCGTTGGAGACAACCTAATCCTCTCTCAGAAAATCTGTAAGAGCGAAGTTGTTGGTAATTACCAGTTATAATGATTATTCACGATGATTATAGTCGAAAAGAAACACCACTTAATATTCTAAAAAATATAAAAGATAAAAAATCAGGATATTAGGACACAGGCTTCAGACTCATGCCCGGTTGCTTATATCCTGAATAAATATTAGACCGGTGATTTTGTATAGTCTATTAAATTCTAGCATGTTCCCCTTTAGTCGGTGAAATCAAACAATATTTTTCAATATTAACTCAGTATTTTTCATCTATCTTTGCTCTTAAATAAAATATGAGATAGAAAGAGGGCGTGGCTACCTATTATCTGTTTCATTTGCTGCGAAGTAATTTCCTACCAGATTCCTGCATGTCATGATATAACATTATAAATTATGCAACGTAGTTGATAGAAAAAGGCGTGTTGATTGCCCACCAATAGACACTAACATTTACTAGTAAAGAAGGAAGTTACTAACAATGACGGACAATTATATCAAATTAGTTTAAAAAGTCAACTGATTACTTCATATCAGAAATTAATCCTATTTGCATACACTGTCAAACTGTTCAGCCATCCTGGAAGAGCTCCAGAAAACTGGTTGTAAGATAGATCTCTGTGTACATAAGACATTAGCAGTATAGTAAGACAAAATTGTTAATAAAATTAAGATTCCATAAACAATAGCATATTATCTTAGAATATATGCATATCAGCGTAATGATGCGTAAATATAATATACTTTATGTTACTCAGTTGCACTCAACGTAATCATGTAATTATCGATATCTTATGTAGTCTTTAGAGCTTTCTGTTTGTTGTATGTACTTTATTCTAGTTGTTTGTACGCCATTTAGCCATGAAGGTTTTAGCTAAGTCATGGTTGGTGGGACATTAATTGCCTTAATTTCATTTTAAAGCAAGTTATAAAAGGAATTGATACACAAGTAGCAATTGGAATTTTCTAGATGGTGAAATGTTAAAGATAAAGCATGCATGTAAAGCCACGTATCCCACATGCAAGGATCAAAGGGGTAAGAATCAAAGGGGTAAGAGGGACAAGAAATTATAAATAGGCACGTAAGTTTCAACAAATGTTATGCTGTTTAGATGTTTTGTTGCAGGTAGTTCAAAAAATTGACTTTGACATTTTTTTTCCTTTTAGCAAATTAATATTGTATTTGGGAGATTAACATTGTCTATTACATTTAGTTGCATAGTTTTTAGAATGGTTGTCAGAATATTTTAAATTGTGATAAGTAAATTATTATATAATATAAAAATTATGTACTAGTCCAATGTTTTAATTGCATGTCATTACATGTTATTGCATGTTTCACTTAAAACTTTTTCAAGCCTGTTGTCACAACTGCATGTCATTGCATGTTACTAGCTGATTTTTTTAAGCCCTTCGGAGCTTTTCATTTGAACAAAAAATGTTGATTTGTTTTACTCTTTCTTTGTTTATCAATTGTGTTCAAGTTAAGATTATAATAATGGTGTCAAAGAACGTTCTTTGCTTCATGCTCAAACAGCAACAATGGCTTCTTTTTTAGCTATTGAAAATAGTTGAAAATCAAATAATTCACTGCCGGCAGAAGAAGCCATAAAAATCCCATGGATGAATAAGAAACACTGTAGAAAAAATGAATCAGGTCATTTGTTCAATGATTGTAACCATGGATAGAAAGGAATGATGAGATGAAAGTAGTGGTGAACAAGGCCATCGAAGACACCGAAATTAGAGAAGAGAGGATGGTCATCATGACCATGATTTATGCCTTTTTCAAACAACTTTACAAAACAAATGCACAAAACAAATGCGCAATAACATGAATCAATCTGATTGAGAAAAGCATGAACCAAAAGTTACATCCCCATTCCTATATTCCTATGTTTGGCCATATTAGCAATGATATCAAATCAACGACTTTGATAGAGTAACTTGAAAAGAGATGGTCATCATAACCATGATTTTATGCCTTTTTCAAACTATACAAAACAAATGCGCAATCATATGAATCAATCTGATTGAGAAAAGCATGAACCAAAAATTACATCCCCATTCCTATGTTTGGTCATATTAGCAATGATATCAAATCAACGACTTGAATAGAGTAACTCTCTCATCTTTTCAAATTGAACCCTGTTGTTAATAACAAAAAAAAAAAATATTTTACAACTCTCACCTTGATGGGTTTGTATTTGATTCACAGGATGAGAGAGGTCAACAAAATATAATCACTTGGAACCAATTTGTGACTACATTTTATTATTGTTTTGTGTCCTACTTAGCCCTTAAAACATGAAGCAACAAGGTAGAGTTCCATTAAGCTATCTTGTTTGTAGATAATATTTCTCCTGGGCATGAAGTTTCCATGTATATCTACATATTAAAGAGTACATTTGGGTGTATGTCAAAGTGTTCCAGCCTGCCACTCTTGAGTAGGAAATTCAAGAAGAAAAAGTCTATTTACAGGTTCTTAGAAACCACCTATCAAGAGAATCCTCCTCTGAAAATGAAGGTAGAACTCAAAGGTAAAGTGGAACCTAAATTTTATCCTTTAAACATATTGTTGAAAAGTTTAAAAGTATAGTAGTAGTCTCTATTATCATTGTTAATTTACATTGAAAACAACTTTGTTTTAATTTGAAAGAGAAGTGGTTGAAAGTGCACAAGGATAGAGCTATTAGCATGATCCACATGATATAATGTATAGCCAAAGAACAACCAAAAGTAGTTGGGAATGATCAAGAGGAGGTAGCAGAAATTCAGGAGAAAAAACAAAAAGAGGACCCAATTTTGTCCCTTTATGTCCATTGGGAATTATTCAATATTAGTTTATTTAGGTTAAAAAGAAATTTAAAAGGAAAGAATTGTGGTTACTCTTATTGATTCTAGCAGCACCAATGTTATCATAACAGAAATGGACTGGTCAAAACCAACATGTCTCACCGGTTGGAGGGAAAAACTGGTTCATACTAGTAAACTAGACCGTTTTTGGCCGGTTTGGTAGTGAACTTGCCTTTTCTCACTAAACCGGCCAGTTCGGTAGTGAATTGGTATTTTTTCACTAAATCGGCCAGTTTGGTACTGAACCATCTAGTTTTATATGACGCTATGAAGGACCCTTTGAATGCAATTTTTTTTTTAAAGCAATGATATATGAGTGGGGCAGCCTACTATTTGACCATACTCCCCTACTAATGCTATGCAATTAATGGTAATGTTAAGTTCTTGATGTAAAAGGATGAAAATGAGAATGTCACTTTTACTTTATTTTTTAACATTACCATTGATTGACTTAGGATGCTTGAGAGTGGTTACAAACTCATTGGATTTCATATGGAGGAAGTTGGATTTTAGATCCAACTCAAAATCCAATAAAATTAACAATTTTTTAAGATTTTAGGATTGGGGGGATAGCAATGTTTCCATTGGATTTCGTCATATACGAGGGTATGGAACTAACATTTAATCAAGAGCACCAACCCCTCTATGTATCTTGATGTTAGTGGCATTGGTTGTTGAACTCCTGTATCATGATCCTACTAAAAATGTACTCATCACTCAAAGAAAATCTTGACTTGACATGCTAAGCTTTTTCTATCTTATTTTAATGCTTAGAGGATGATATTGATGGCGAAGATCCCAATATAGGAAAATATTTTGATGATATGTAGGTATTTTTTGTGGCATGATTTTTTTTGGATTCTAAAGACCATCTAGGTTTTGTTTGTTGACATCTTTTCGGTTCAAAGATGGATTGCACTTAGTGTTATTTTGGTTATGTTCACCCTTACATACTATATAAATGAGATCTTTTGCTTATTATGTATAAATAGTTTAGAACCTTGGATTCATATGGATGCACATGCATATATATGCTTTTCTTTAAAATTTTAATATTTCATGTGTTTTTGGTGATTGATTTTTTGTTCCAGTTTTGACCAGTTTCCAGTCTAGGGGATCTACTAGTTCAATGACTAGTCTGGTTCTGATAACGTTGAGTAGAAATTATAACTTCATAGACCCCAAGTTAATGCTATTGGTGAATTCCAGATGGAATTTAATGAGTTGTACATGAAGTTTGGAAAAGGACAACAACTTATCACAATTAGAGGGATATAACTAAGTGCATATTGAGTGATCTCAATATACAATGGCCAAATATCTTACTCAAGGTGACTTTTGTTTCATTTTTTTATGTAATTCCATGAAGGGCTTGCATTTCAAGGTAGAAGCATAAAAAATAAAAAGAAAAAAGGCTTGGTGCAACAATTAATTAATGAGTTTGTTGACCTATTTCAGGACCCACCTCCAATTGTCACTACTTTGGGGATAAAACCACGTCACTAAGTTGTTAGAAAGGTTGAAATTAGCCATTTCTCTTCCCTTTAGATATCCTAAGGTATTCAAGGATGAGATATAAGAAATTCCAATAAATATTGGATATGTGTCATATAGTTCCATGTAAGAATTCTTTTGCATCTGTAGTGTTGTTGCCAAGGAAGACAGATGGTTCTTTCTTTACATAAATTGGTTAGAAAATATTGAATCAAGACTAGTACTACAAGGATTACACCAATTAGCATAGGATTTTGTGGATTTTTTTATTTCATATATGTTAGATACCTAAACCTTGGTAATATTGCATTGTAAATTTTTTTATCTTAGAGAAAATAAAGAGTCATAGGTGAATAGGAACAACCATCCTCAGTCTTGTGGGTAGATGAAACAAAAGGTCATTTCTGTGTATATATTTCTCCTATTTTAATAAAATTATCATGCATGGAGTTATTCAATCCTCAACTTGCCATTGGTATAACAGCCTGGTGCCTTTTTTGATAGCTCCATTGTCTTGGCATTAGAGGAATTTTGAGGTCTAAGATTGGTCTCCTAAGGAAATTATAAAATAATAGTGGAAATAATAAAATAATATTAGATGACATCATCAAATTTTAGAGGGAAAAAGAGAAAACTATTTTTTCAACTCGTATTTTCAACTTATCTCCCCATTGGTTTACTCAAATTTCGAGTGGGAACACTCGATGGATGCATAATTTGATTATTCATTTAAGAAGTACCCATTTTGCATACTTTCAATGGACCATGCTACACGAAAAGTGAGAAATACATGAAAAATGTGATTGCAATCATGTTTTTTATGTATTTCTCATTTTTCGTGTAGTAGGTCTTATCGAAAGTATGCAACATGGGTACTCCTTCGATGAGGAATTAAATTTTACATTCAATGAGTACTGCTGCTTGAAATTTGAGTAAAACTTTAGGGAGATAAGTTGAAAATATGAGTTGAAAAAATAGTTTTATTATTTTTTAATCTTTTTGCTTTTTTTACTCCAAAAATGTTGAATCATCCCCCCATGGTTGACATCATCATCTTGAATCCTATTGGTTCTTATAAAGTTTATTTTGGTTGTACATTTTTCTTAGGAGACCCATTTTAGACCTCAAAATTTCTCTAATAGAGCATCATTGTGATCCTGTTGTGCAATATGAGTGCATCAATTATTCATTTTCTCTTTTGTCTCTGTAATCTGCTTCACAAGCCCTACCTATGCATTGAGATTAAATGTTGATAAACCCTAAAATTCCTCCATATGTAATGTTCCCAAATTTGTGCATGTAAAAATCACTTACGAGATTTGCCAAATTTTGGATAATATTAAAAGGGGAAAATATTATTTTGGGAGAAAGGGGGAGAAATTATTATTTTAATGAAATGGCGACAAAATAGTATTTTATTAGAGGAATGCAAATCATTATTTTAATGGAATGACAACAAAATAATATTTTATTATAGAGGGAGGCAAATTATTATTTTATTGGAATGGCGGAAAATTATTATTTTATTTAAATGGTGGCAAAAGTGGAGAATGTATCCCACCCTTAAAATAATAAGGAAAAAGGGATAATATAAAAGCTAGAGGGAGACTACATGAAGAATTTAAAAAGTAGGAAGAAGTCAATTGTAAATCATTCTATTCTATCTATTTCATTGACAATTAAAAGGAGCTTGAACGAGTTCAAGAGTTTCAAGCAAAACTCAAGCTAATTTCGGTGGACTTCGTGTGCCACCCTAGTTATCTCTTGGAGGAAGATCATTTCAAATTCCCCAATTGTGTTTGTAGGGGTATTATATCAAGGACCGAGTTCAATTCTTCACCAAAGGGGAAAGTTCTCAAGAGTCTAGAAGAGAATCATTTTGAAGCAAATATCAAGAGCTGAGCATCAAGATTATTTTCCTCAAGAGGTTGTTTATTCCTAGTGCCAAGTTGTTGTCAGTGTTTGTTCCAAAAACAAAATACAGGGTGGACTACAAAGAGGTCGTATGCCAAGGAGAAGGATGATTCATGTTGTCACTCGTATTATACAGGCACCGCAACAATGGCTTAGGGCAGGGGCTGTCACTCTGAACCGGTAATGACTGTAAACAGAAATTTCATGATTCGATAACTAAAACTACATAATCTTAAAACAACGAAACTTACCTGAACTGCTCACTGGTAAATTGCTGTCTGCTCTCGTTCTCTGAAGTTGAATCGATTACTGGGAAACCGATTCCTCCCAGCCAATTCAGTAAGCTTCGCTTACTGCCCCCGTGCCCAGAACCTCAGGTCAATTTCAGCTGCTTCCGTTCCTGTTTTGGTCTCCCTCTGTCCTCTCCATTTTCTCCCTTTTTTCCCCGCCCTGGTTCGTTGGCGCTCTCAGTGGTTTTATACCGAGGGGTTCGGTGACCGCCTCCCAGCCTTCCTCCCACCGCTGGTCCAACACTCGACACCTCCCACATGCATTCCCGAAGATATTTATCGGTCAGAGGCTGTTGTCGACTGCGCAGAGGGTTCAGTTATGGTTTAAAAGATCTTTTAAAAAGGGTTCCCGAATGTTTCTTACATTGCTTTAATATGAGGTCCCATTTATTTTATGAACCTTTTCTTTATACCATCAAATGTAAAACTTTATATTAATTTATA